>CABFPE010000108.1:448832-464480 GCA_900660155.1 Hofstenia miamia
TATATATATATTTCTTTGTGATCATCACATCGCTAATTATCACAGGTGGTTAAACGTGGAATGATTTCAAATGGAACATTACTTTTTAAACAATCACTAGTCTAACTGTGACCTTAGCTACCCAAATTTTAAAAGTACATTATTTGCATTCTAAAATCTGGGTAAAAATTCAATTGTTTTCGCATACATCAAAGGACTTTATAAGATTACAGCATGCTATGCTATCTATAAATATGATTTCAGAAAACGTTGATTCGAAATCATAACAATGGCATGTGTAAATCGCGTATGTTACCAATAATAAAGAGATTGTAAGTTCAGCCGTAATTATTGACAAGTGTTTGGATTTGGAATTGAATTCTTTGTTTGTTTCAATACGCTGTAATGTAATTCACCAAACGCCAAAAAGAAATATATCTTTGTATATACTAGCATCAGCAGCGTATTTAAGATTTTGAAAACGGGAGGGGGCTGACACCTATATTTACAGAAAAAAAATTGTAAACAAAAAGTGTTTTTTAACAAAGTAAATTTAGATAAAATGCAAATCGATTGATAACATCTTGAAATAATGTGAAATATTTTGAATTTTGAGGAAAAAACATTTCAATTCAGTGTTCGCATCTTCCCCGAAAAGCACCTCCCTCCTAAGCACGCCATTGGCTAGCATGGAGTTCTGCTTACTAGGTATACCCCACATAGTCATTTTGCCACAGTGGGCTACGCAAGTAGCAATGTTTAGAAAATAAACAAAAATGTTTCAAGAATTTTTCAATTAACGTTATTCAATGCTTACAAATAAATATTATTAATTAAAGTTATATAACATATGTTTATTGATTTCATTATTTAAAATTAGTAAAAGTTTGGTGTTTAGAACATCCGACAAAAAACCTGGATGACTGGAATAAATTTCCGTCTAAACTACACGATTTAATTGGTTTATATTCCACAAATTTCTGACAATAAAGGTCTATGGTAAATCGAAACCGAACCTAAAAAATACGGGTTCCTCGGTTTTAAATCACTGGTGATTATTGACTTTACGCGTAGCAGCAGCTGACTCTATCAATCGCTTCGCTACGTGCAAATCACCACATGACCATTTAGCGTTCACCATACACAATCATTGTAGCTTGAACTTGAACATCAGCCATCAATCAAACTAATTTTACGACGATTTTACTTGCATATTTCAGTTAAGCATGCCTAACGAACGGTAAACCGAACTGTGATCCGAAATCGCGGTTTTTTGCTCCAAACAAAACCGATGATGAATTTCATAAACAGTCGACCTCTACCTGACAAAGTCGGGCCAATTAAATCGTGTAGCTAAGACAGGTCTTAATTAGTATATTCCTTTGGCGATTTGAATCTACCTGTGATCATTTTATATTACAATGTAATAAACAAATATATTTGAAAAAATTTAAAATATGATGCTATAAAAATTTAATTCGCCACTAAACAGTTATTTCCTTTTCGGCAGTCTCATTAAATTTCCCGCGTAGTAAATCCTGCCGAACTGCTTTAAGTTTTTTGAATTTTTCTGTTCCAAACGCCTCATATTCTTCTATATTATCTGGAATCAATTCATTTAAGGTTTCTGGAACAAAGAAAGAAGAAACGCCAGCAATAAATGATATTGTTGCGAAGAGTATAACTGGAAGAGGGTGCCATAATCTAATTAAATAATCCTGAACGTATTTCATTGGTACACCTGAAAGTCTCCCTATGAAAGAACCAGCTCCTACCCCAACAGCTCTTAAGTTTGTAGGCATAACTTCTCCGTTCCAAACATATATGTTGCCAAATGTTGCCGTGATGAAAAGCTTGCTAGCACATGCGGAAAAGTAAATTAGATACATCCAATAGCCATTTGTAGGTGTAAATGTGCTCATAAGAAGTGTGCCGGTGCATCCCAACATACAAATTATATTAGCAGCACGTCGACCATACCTAGCAGCAATAAAAATCTGTAAAATCATACCGGGAATTTCCACGAGTCCACTCAACATTAACCATACGTGTAAATCAAGATTAAAAAGATCTTTTCCAAATACCAGACCAAAATAGACTAAGACATTTGCACACCAGCTTATTGCGAATATTATCATCCACATGGCGGTTTTTGGAGTTCTGTACAACAGCCAAAACTTGACACTTCTGTTTGTCGAGGTGCTACCCATTTTTGAAGAAGCAGATGCTTCATTCTGCATTCGAGTCAATTCGATTTCAACTACTTGAGGCATTTTGGTGCGGTTTTGGTCAAACAGCTTTTTGATCACATTCTTAAATTTTTTGAATTGATCATTTTGCAGAAGCCATTTTGGACTTTCATCAATTAAGAAGTAGGAAAATGAGAATAATACTATATTAGGTATTATCATTCTACAGATAACGAACTCCTTCCAATAAGGAATTAAAGAAGATGCCAATCCTGATAAAAACATACCAATTCCATAAAACATTGTCCATAGCGTGATGAAGACGATTCTGTATTTGCAATAAACACATTCTATGAGTAACATAAATCCAGAAACACAGGCACCCATCATCGCCGCTCCATCAAAAAATCTTACTATAAACATCAAATATACATTTGGCAGAAAGAGGTATAGTATTGAAGAAACAGTATTTATAAACAAACAGAGTACAAAAACTGGACGTCTACCGAAATAATCACACAAGGAAGTGCAAATGGTTGTTGCAAACATTTGAGAAAGCATTATAATTGATATGTCAAAATTTGGTAGAGAGTTCCTATTACAGACTAAGTCAAATTTGGATCGTGCAGTATCCATAAAATCATCGCTTGGGTGATAACGGAAATTTCCACAAGAAATTTCCTCTGCGGTGTTATTGCCGGAGTAATATTTACATTCATCTATAATTGTCATATTAGTTAAGTCATCAGCGCAAGTGAATTGGAGTTCTCCATAAATGATTGGGTAAAATATTGTAGTGATGGACTGAGTAGTTGACGACAAAATAATAATGATAATAATCTTGAAATTCCATATACCAAGTGAGGCATATTCAAGAATATCATCAACTTCAACTTTTTTCATGACAATCAATTTCAAAAAATTCTGTGCCGGCGATAATTAAGAGTAAATATCTGATAACAGCTATAGTTCGTCGAGTAAATGTGTGCAATTTTCAATTACAAGATTCAAGGTGGCTAACCAATGAAAAGCAAGTACGCTTAACTGCAATTGAATAACATTCGCGCTAAACTTAAAACGCATTAGTCATAAATTTTAATAGCATTCTGCGAAGAAACAATTGTTAATACCAGCTGTAAATTTTGTCATCTAAAACGAATTCCTATTTGATATTCCTTCCCACAGGTTTTCCTAAAACATTGGGTAGGTTAAATAATTGAGGGATTGAATTCAATACAGGGCCCCTGAGGGAAGTAATTTCTTATGGGATCCACTCTTTTTATCTCACCATGCAATCATGATAATTGCAAACTTTTCTTACTTAAACAAAATCCTCATTTTTTAGCATGCCATCTCAGTGACACGTCACACGAAATTTTATAAGGATGTGAAATTAGTAGTTTGCGGGCTGCCTGGTGCCCCTAGCCCGCAGGGCAGTTTAGAGCAATCCCGTAGGACAAACAGGCCGCTCTGTACACTAACGGGCGCCCTTGGCAAAAGAGGCGGCCCTGAACAAACGGGCGGCCCCTTATTCATGTGGCGGTTTATTTATTGTCTGCAAATTGGTTTAGTTATAATTGCCAACATTTTGTCTCTTGTATCATCCAGATAATAATCTCATCTTGTCTAGTACCTGTGAATTGAGCATACAAATTTGCTCACGCGTAAATAAATGAGTGACTGATGAACAACGTCGTTACTATAATCCGTTACATGGTGCCTAAATATGGGGTCAATAACACCTTGTACCTTGAAATAAGCTAAACAACAAAAATAATAAATGCTAAATTTTGTCTCCTTGGCGTCCTTATTATACTGTTAATTCAGGGCATCAACAGGTCGAGCACATTGCGACCCTGTTTATATTACTGGCGGGTACAGGTCGCCCGCTTTGTTAAAGAATGGGTCAGGGCGGGCATGGGCGTCCATTTACAGAAGCCCGCAATTCACTATGTAAAATACCAGAACAAAAAGAAAAGCAATAATGGTGTAGCTAAATAAATTTCTATTACGTGCTTTCTGTGTGAGGAAAATAGAATAATACAGATCAATACTATTAACTTTTTAAGATCGTGAAAAAAATTAGTGTAAATTTGGTTTAAGAATTCCAATTGGCAAAAGTGTGCTTGCGGATCACAAGTAAGTTCAATTGACCAGTTATCTGATTGATTGGTCGCCTGTCACATCAAAATGGGGAATCAATTTAATTCACTTTGCTATTCTTACAAAGAGATTAATAGTGCATTTTCACGGGCGCGCTATAGCCAAAATTCTACCCTGTTACCACAGCAACAAGATTTTTGTTTTCACCAGAGCGCTCTTAAAATCGTCGTGCTGTTTTATTGATTAGAATATTTTATAGTGGTAATGTGTTTCCAAAAGAGCGATCGAAATTTCATCGTAACATATTGGATAATTTTCATTCACAAGTTTACTACTATGCCCGACCATACTGTTTTTCAGAGCGGAAAATCGTCACTCTGAAATTAAGACCGCAATGTTCAATTATCTCAGCACGGTCGTGCACTCCCATGAAAACACACTGCAGTCTGTTCTTGAAAATGGCCTTATCGGAGCGCTCTCGTGAAGAGATGCTACCAAAGGCCAGGAGTGGCGCGCTACGGCCAAATAATTAAGTCGTGAAAATGCACTATAAGTGACCACGCCTTTGCATTACTAGAAGTTGATTACTGAAATATCAATTGAGAGATTATATAATATTCTAGTTTAATAAACCATTGTTGAGCAATTCACATTCTCAAGTAATTCAAACAGCCGAAGGCTGTTTAAGGTTAAAGTACATTAAGAATGTATGGATAATATAGTTGCCCAGGTAAAAAAATACATCTAAATATTTTACTTTGAGTTTCAGCCATTCTTAGAATCTAGTACACTAGCTACATTTTTCAATTTGTAACAAAGAAGTGAAAGAAAAATTTATTTCTGATGGCTACAAATAAAATGTAATATTATTATGTCTAAAGAAAGAAGAACGTTTTTAATGTTCGTTATAATGAATAATTTGTCCCAACTGTATACTAATTCTGGGGTTTAAAGAGTTTATATTCTTCATTTGTGTTTTTGTACCGGAAATCGCTTGGAGTAAATTAAAGTAGGTCTTTGTGCCAGATTTCATATGATCCTATAGAAAATACACTGAAATCAATTTGTCAAAGTAATATCCTGTTATGCTGGGGACGGAAAATATTGCTCCCGCCATAATCATATAGAATTTCCGCCTTCAATGGTCTAATTATGCAAGGATTCGTTATGATGGTAAATTTATGAAAATTTAAATATATTGGCACTCCAAAATATATTTTAGCAAACTATTTGCTTCAATATATTTAGTAATTAGGACAATGATAAATATTTTCCGCGATCTAAAAACAGTAACTAGAAATTGGAGAGTCGTAAACGAAACATTGTTCAGATGCAGATAACCGTCATAACTATATCTGTACATGTGCATGTACATGCAACAGTCTAAAAACTCACAAACAATTAGAAAATCAGACCGTGATTTCACTTCAAAATTCATTTCATCATACATGAAGTTATTTTGTATCTATGATTCAAACTTGATGTGCTTAACTTTTCTTGTTTATCAGGTGATAGATCCATTATTCAAATAGTAAGCAAATGATATTGGAATTTAAACCAATTTAAATTGGTGTTATCAAACAGTTCTACATCATGAGTACCTTTAATTATATTATTTCCACTGCAAAATTCGTTCGTCCAGGTACAGTTCGTTATTTATGCCTGAAAAACTACATACGATGACATCAGACGACTAACAATTTGTAAGCAAATAGAGGAATGCCCATTTCGAGTAACATCAATAGACCTTAGTCAATCTAAGACTATGTCTCTGGAATAATCAAGCAATTCAAAGATGAAAGAAGCGCCTGTGCATAAGAAAAGTAATAGAAAACACGCCATTGGATTGGAAAAACAATTCTTAAGTTAACTTCTAGGACTCTGAAAATTTGGCTGCCAGCGTAAAATCATGACAAGATGGCTGTACCCATACAGCAAGTCATGGCTAGCTGTAAGCCGTGCTTTGTTCATCCCCTATTTTATTCGGGGATAACGCTTAATAATAGCTATAGCAAACATTAAATGCGCAAAAGAACACCTTAGCAAGCGTGTCACTTAATAAATCACTCAACGTTCGCGGCAGTTAAATTTCTTTGAATACATTCTTATTCAGCTTAAGCAACGTTCTAGAACGCGAATTTTTTCCCAATTTATGCCATACTTGCATATTACAAACCGTTTCTGTATGCTATCAGAGCAGTAGCACATTATGCGATATTGAGAAACTTTCTCTATTAAATTTATATCGGCACAAGTTTGCTAACACCGGATTACTTGTTTCAAAAGGCGTACTGCGCAGTATGGAAAAATACACTGACACTATTACTGATACTTTATAGATAACCAAGTATACATCTGGATTTCCAAAATTCTGTCGTTTGCTTCAACTTGTTTCGGAAATTCCAATTTCAAATAGGTTTCATATAGGCGGTTGATATGAAATGTTTTGAGAATCACAACCTCAGAAATTCAGCTTAGTTGTTTTCCACTGAAACCCTTTGGCATGGAGCTTAGGTCTTGATAGAGTTTTCATTCTTTCAATCCCCAGTTCTACGCGAAAGTTGAATTAAAAATGATAAATTTTAAGCATTTTATATTTTAAGGGTGAACTACTTGCAGTTTTACATAACTAATCGCAAACCTTTATTGATATGTTTTGTTTTGTATTGCGTTTGTTAGGGCTTCCCTAGCAAAGGCCACGTCTCCAATGAATTTTAGACATCGTATCTGTGTAATCGCAACTGAGATCATGTGGCGCCTACAAGAGTGTCCTGCACATGCTTATCCAAATTTACTATTATTGATTTATATTTACGGCTATAGATAATTAACCATCTGCTTGCTGATATACATTTAATAAGCTTTCCACGGGGCATCTTCCACGAATGAAAATTCACATTATGTAGGATGGGATGGAACAATTTAAAACGAAAATACTTGTTTTATGAGACTAGATATGAAAATTATGGTAGAAAATTTGCTGAGTTTTTCAAAGGTTTTACCCCTTTTTTCATTCTTCATTGCGTGAATATTCAGCCGATTTTGTAAAGTCATCATATCCATATTTAGGGAATGTATTTTAGTTTATTTACAGTCATAAAACGATGCATGTGTTTGTGTTATTTAAACAGGTGGTCAATAGAAAACAGGTATATTGAATTGGAAACGATTTAGACATGCTGCCATTATTCGAATGCGGCAGCGAAATTGCCTAGCATCCGCACTACGCACGACATAGTAATTTTGGTTGCTAATCAATTATAAAAGAATTTGTCATAATTTTCAATCTATCACAATAGGCATATTGATGCTTCGGAAAATATTTTGCTGCAAAATATAAATTGGAATCACCTTTATAATTTCTGGGTTCTGTTCAATCTAGGTTCAATTCAGACGAACACTATTCAAGAGTAATATACTATCTCTTGCTCTTGACACAGGCGTATATCAACTAATATTTGGCTAAATTATTCTTCGAAATGTGAATAGCAAAGGTAGCCTTGTATTAATAAATAATTTTCAATGATTGCAGCCAAAATCGCAATACTTGCTAGCATTCCAAATCGGTCCTCAAATTTTTCCGAGATTAACATATTATTTAATGAAGAGTGAACAAGAGAATTTTTAATAGAAACTTCTGCTATTCTCAGGAATAAATTTACCACTGTAGTCCGGAAGGAGATTAGTTCCATAAAAAATGCTCCATCCAGTTAGTTTCCACAACATGGATTAGTCGAGTGTACTGATTTAAAAAATTACAAAATTCAACTCTTTAGCAGCCAGTCTTAGCCAGAAATTAATATTATTGATTATTGCAGTGTCCATATATGGACAAACATAATTTTTCTTTAATAAATATGTTGGGAAAATACTCCACACAATTTAAAAACCACTGACTGTGAACAATTTTGTTAAAAATATTCTTCGTCAAATGGGTTTGCATATTCTGCATGAAAATCCGTTCCATTTCCGTTAAGAACAATGTCACATCATTCTGTAGATAGCTTTAGTCAGAAATCATCAATTGATTTGTATGTTGATTTCTAAGACACTCATTCTATTGATGAGAACAGGGGCGTAACCAGGATTTTCTGACGGGGGTGGACATCATCATGCCCCGTAAAATTTTTTGAAAATATCGAGATAATAGACCCTAAAAATTGCATTTCACGATCCTGACGGGAGGGAATTCCACCATGTCCCCCCTGCGTACGCCACTGGATGAGAAATTATCATGATTCAAGCATAGAGAGTGGAAATTTCGATTCAGGAATTCCTTTGTTAGCCATAAAAAGATCTGTTATTGACAAATTTATTGGACCATAAATGTATTTGTTTTTTAAAAACTATTTATGATTAACCTTCTATTGAAACATAGAAGACAATAGCCATGCAAAATAGTTTATAGATATCGATTTCTGCAATTTGCAACACGCAAGAAAGATCTCTTATTGAAGGGAAAAATGAATTCCCGTTTTAATGCTCAATGTTATTGACCTTAAATTTTATTCTAAATATCTTAGCAGCATTTAAATGCCTTATCAAATTTGGGTTACAACAAAAAAACCTTTTTTACTTTGTAAAGTATCAAGAAAATGCAGTGAAACATTTTCATAAATTTTTTACATGAAAACTACTTACCTAATTTTGACTTCAATGATCCCGTTTCCCTTCATCAATTTGATCATCGGGTCGATTGCTACTTCAACAAAATGGAAAAGAAAATTTTTCGAAGCGTTTTGAACTATTATCCTTCGTCAGTTCCAAAATTTACCCAATCAAATTTCGAAATCTCATTCACAACGTTTCCCTGTAATTTGTTTGAAATGGCAAATTCCATCCTAAAGTAGTCGATGTCTCGAAGAAAAAAACTGGAAGATCAAGTTCAAATCTTTCGTTTCTTGTTATTAAAATGAAAGTTATGATCTAATTATGTGAAAATCCAAAGTGTGCAATCATACACCAGTGAACATAATGAACCTTATTCTTGAATCTGATACAACAAAACAAATCTATTCCTCTGCAATTAATTTGAAAACTGAAAATGGTGAATGATTGTTTGAATTTTGTATCATGTTTCATAATTTATTATTTTATTCACAGTTACAGGATTCTACTTCGTCATTTTCTACAAATTATATTAAAAGGTTTATCCAATTAACTTAATAAAATAACTATACCAGATTATTTCCTAACTGATTTGCACACACATATTTAGGTCGATTGAAGTCACACAAATATACCGGATTTCTGGTTTAAACTGTCCACGAAATACTTATATTTTAATATTTTACGAAGCAGAGTATGTTTTTATGCAGAAAATGCAAATAGATTGAGTAGTGTACCTTCTAATAATTTTAAAGAATAACGATCTTAGTCTATATATAGACATTGAAAAATCAATAACGTCGATTTTTAACTTAAGCTATCTCTCAAAAAGTTTGAATTTGACATTTTACGAATCAGAACATACAGAAAATTCAAACAGATAAAGAAAAATTATATGGACATTGCAAATATCAATAATGTTGATTTCTAACTAAAGCTGTCTATCACAGATTTTAATTTTGCAATTTTTGAAATCAGCACACTCGACTTACTCATAGTGTGAAAACAAAGTAGATGGAGTATTTTTTTATAGAACTATTCTGTTTCCTGACTACTTTGTTACCAATATTCACTCTACAATAGGTACTTATATATTGATATATTACGATCGCATAAATATTTAACTTTAAACAACCCAGGAATTTTTGAAATTTTTGAGCTTCTATAAATTGTTATTAAATGCTTGGGGGATTTTTGAAAAAATTTCATGATCCTATAAAAAAATTTTAAACGCTTAGAACTAAAAAATTATTGAAGCTCAATCTGAAAACACCACATGAGAGAGGAGAGTTGTTTATTTCTTTTTTTCGCTCTAAATATACGTGGTGGCTCTGTACCATCGAGGTGTGCCGTTGCGCGAAGACTCCGGCTCCGCGGTCTCTGAGTTTGCGCACGGCGCGTCTCAATTGGTTTGGAACATCTTTGCACATATCAAGAAACAATCAAGGTTCCTTATTGCCTCCATGGGTTCAAAACCTTGTATATACATGAACACTAGGTTTATTTATGGAAACCGACTTGAAATGGAATATACAGATATCATACATAATAAAGAAGGTTAATTATGTAATTAGATGTTTAATTTTTGTCCTGCCTTTACTAGATCGCTGAAGAACAATGATAGTTTTTAATGAGTACATAATGCCTACTTATTTATATAGGGCATAAGTTTGGATAGCCGTAATAAACGATGAACAAAGACGACATCTTGGAAACCTTTGAAATTTAATGCAATTAAAAGACTACTTAATAAATCACACAAATTAATCAATTATGCCAGAAATTTAGAAAAACTGTATTTAGGATATTTCAGGATAGTACTCACCCCATGTATCAAAAATTTCTTACAGCAACTAGTTTATCCACATCGACAACGATTCAGGTTGTACATCCTTACTGTAAATCTGCCATATACAAGAGTTTCTTCCCTGCTGCTTGCGATTTTATAAGCGATGGGATTTGCCCTAATTTCTATAGTTGTTTGTAATTTTATTCATTCCTATTTAGATTTAGTTTGTACAGGAATTTAAGCGAATAAATAAATAAATAAATAAATAAATAAATACAAATTGAAGAATTTAAATCTTTTTCAAAGTAAACTTGTAAATTTTTTAAACATTGCATTAAAGTATGTCCCCCAATAGACCTACCCATGCCCCAAAGGGCTTGTCCTTTAAAAAGGATGCCAGGCTGTTTAAGGTTAAGATATCCAAAATATTAAAGCATCACGAGATAAAAAAATGTCTGCTTTTTCGTTTTCCTTGCCTCACAATTTCCAAATTTCTAAATAGACTTAAAATAAATTCTTTGAAAATTGGGAAAAACAGTTTTTCTTTTAAAACGTCACCAGGCTGTTTAAAGTTAAAATGTAATGTAGAGTATACATCAGTTAAAAGTTTCTTTTCACTCTATACTATAAAAACAAAATAATTACTTCAAGATCTGTAGGCATTCTAATCATAATTTTGAACGTCGATAAGTAAAACTGGAACTGATGACATAATTCTATGACAATGCTTTAGAACGGGAAATAATAATGACATAATGTATTCTATAGCAATGCATTAGAACGGGAAATATTGACATATATATTCTATAGTAATACATTAGAACGGAAATTACTCTTCTACATCCACATAATGTTGGCTTTATGCTAGTATATAATGGAAAAGCATGCGTGAAACATTGACTATTGAAACCAGGCAGGAAAAGTGTGAAGCTTCGTGCGCCAGCCCCAACTTGACCCGAATGATATTTCGACCCATTCAATCCTTCTAAGTTTGAGCCGACTTGGTGATTTGTGACCATAGAAGAAATACTAATTTCAAAAATATTTAATGTGGCTAAGACCAATTCAAAAACTAAAATTATGAAAATGAACTTACTAAAATGATAGAACATAATATAATGAATATTCGTTTGAAAACGATAACACGTCATCACAATAAAGCAGAATATATTATATGTTTTTACACATAGCTAGTTGCCGTACAAAAAAAGTTACATGTAACACACCGTTCAATCGTTAAATGTAGCTTTAGAACCTATTCATGTAATCAATAATTAATGTCAACGTCATTGAATGACCCGCACATGATCCGATTTAAAAAATGAAAACTTCCACCTGGCCCGGCTTAGACCCGATATAAGGTTGGACCTTTTCTACCCCTGATTGTAAGGTTATGTATATTACATTCCCCACGAAGAGAAACTCTTGGAAATTATATGGCAATTAATCATATGCAATTTCGAAGATCCATAACGGACCCACATGTCATTTTTCGACAAAAATGATTAAATTGGCATTCTAAAAAATTAAAAAAATACATGAATACTTTCGCAAATAAGTCAGACGTAATATACAGGATGCCACACAAAACCCCCAATTGGGACTTTACAAAGTTTTTTTGCACTGAACGCTATACTAAATGTGAACTTATTATGACTATAGGTTTCAAAATTAACTTCTTTTTTAGTACAGTCGAGAGAGATAAAACTTGCTGATGAAGATGTTGAGTTTGTCAAAGGGCATTGATATATTACTGCATGCATTGTTATGTCCCTCAAACAATCAAACAACCCACATTTTTGAAAAGTACATGAATTTTTCCACTTTCTTGATAATTACAAGATAATGAAGTTAAAAGTATATATTCCACAATTAGCAAATAATGAGATAGCCAAAATATTAACAATGCTTAACATGTCTACCTTCAAGTTCGAGACATCTGTGTAAGCTTTTGATCTAGGAAGAAGTACTTTCACACGCAGTAGAAAGAACTATTGTCTCGGCAATCAGCATAGTTTGGAAAATCACATTTTGAAAATTAATTTTTGCTTCAAAAATCTGTAATATTTATGTGACGCGTAAATTATGAAGAAAATAAGCTTAAAATGCATATGGCAATAAATTCACTTAATATTTATCTATTCATAAGTGTAATGCTTACACTAAACTCTTTTGTATTCCGAAAATAACACTTCTTACTTCACTATGGTAACCAAAAAACATGTACGCTAAGATGAAAATTTTTTTGAGTTCTTTGTCCAAATCTAAGTTCTTGAAGTTTCTTAATAATATGCGACATCAAAAATCCATTATCTTAATATTTGACAATTTGAATTGATTTGAAACAAAGTATTGTTAAACATCAGTACTGGAGTTTATGCTTCAGTATAAGTAATTTAGAACTCTACTCCAGTAAGTAAAAAAAGCCAGACTAAAAAAAACAACGTTAAAGACTCAAACTCAAATCAGCTAAAAGGTCCAAAAGCAGATTTGCATAAGAGTTTAAGTGTTTCTTAGAACACTCTGTTTCGACGATTTGATAATTTTATTCCACACAGATTGAAAAGTCTTTCTATTATCTCAGAACTTGCAGGACAGCTTCCGTGTAAAATCAGAACTCAATTAAGTTTGATGAAGATTTTTGCGATGGTTGATTCGTATAATAGTGTAGCTTTGACAACCTATTCTGTTCTGATCAGCCTAATGACTGTTCTGGTTGAAGCTGAAAGTTGCTCAATTGCAGAAAATTGAACATTTGAAATGATGAATTTTTGTTTGGTTTTTGCAAGATGAAACTATTTTTAAAAATAATTTTGTTAGAATCACCGGGTAATCATATTAATAATTTGCAATACTTGTAATAGAGGAAATATTATCTTGTGTAAGCGTAAGTATACTTGAACAACAAACTGATTTGAAATTTTAAGAAAACTGAACTTTTTTTATAAATGAGTTTACTAGCAGTAGTTTGCTAAACGCTACATATAGTATTTTGCTGAACCCCTAAAGTGTAAAATAAATAACCTGAATGACTTACAATATATCTTCATAAGCAAAGATAATTTTTTCAATGGCCTTAACCTCAATACTATCGTCTGATGCATCCAATTCAGACGCAACTACGTATAATTATTCTAGTAATCCCTACCATTGAACTCAAATTTTGGATTTTGGATCTGCGAAATATATACGAGATCTATTGATCAAATTTTCAGATCCAAATCAATTCCCAAGTATGATTATTAGGAATGAAAATGTTAGAAACTACCAATCTATGATTTAATATATAATATAATCATTTAGAATTAAAACTGAAAGACATCTTATAACAACATTACGGACTTTATAGTATTTACGCAAAATATTATTTGTTGTTTACTCAATTTTTTATCTTAATTCAAAACACTGAATTATGAACTTTGTTTGGATAAAGAAAGTAAACATTTGCAAAGCTTCTTTCTCATTTTTTGTCTCATTGACAATTATATTTTCGATTTTAAAAATTTATTTACCACTACGAATTACACATAAATGCTAAACCGAGATCTGAATATTTTCATCAGTATATTATAAAAAATAGAGCAAAAGCCTAAAAAACAGAAAGCGTATGGAAAACAAAATCTCATTAAGTGCCGGAGGTAGCTTGTTGAATACAAGCTATAACATAAAATGGAAGTCTCCATAGAAAGCATTTCAAATATACTTCTTCTGCAAGATTAGGCAAAAAAGGTGTCTCATGCATCAGTTTGCATCTCACTTACTATAGGCCAGAACCGCTTCCACCCTCTGTATGTATCGTTAATTTTTGTCTTGGCAGCTTAACGTTAAGGCGTTATTTGGTGAGTAATCAATTCTTTCCATATTAATAATTTTATTAGAATTCAGAAGTTGACAAGGGCCGGGTCTGATATTTTCCAAAATCTGTGAGATAGGATAAGGCACATGGCAGGAATGACTTTTTAATATTGTAGACATCGGTGTCATCAGAACATGAAGAAATTAGTCATTCATGGTCTCAGTAGCACTGAGATATCGAGTCCCAGTTAATCCTTTGAGAAGCAGAACCCTACATTCTTCAAATCTTATTGGTCGATTTGTTACCATTAAGAAAAATGTCGTTCTGGATCAGAGCAAAAAATGCGCTATGGAAACCTATCTTCTAATAATGTATTCGTACAGGAACAATTTGCTGTTATATTGGTAGCAGTTCTTTCACCAGATCTGCAATTTTTCATGGATGTTGACTGGCTTTTCTGTATCACTTGTTATTAATGGCATGTTGTAAATTTTTATCCCTGTACACAATGTCTAATTAAATAATGCAATAAATAATACCAAAAAGGCCTTGCATGAATAAAGTCTATTCTATAACGATAAACTAAAATTGAATTAAAATAAGAAGTTGAAACTATTGTTCCAATCGATAAAATATAAGTTGAGATTTCGGAAGAAACCCTCTTGACAGAAGAACAATAGATAATTATTTATGCAGTTCCATTATTTGTCTTCAATAATTATTTCATGACCGGCATTTCTATTTTATGTATATTATGGATGGATAAATTAATGATTTTGTTTCCGTAATCTTGTAAAGGAATTATACGTGGTAAATTCCAACATAATTCACAGGCCCACATAATTTTGGTTATAAATGCCCTGCGGGAATCTAAGAAATAATAACACAATTATCAAAGGCTATGCATTCCTTTCATTTACAGCTGACTAGGCGCCAGTCTTTGTCGAATTTTATAAGTGCTGTAATGTATTTTGATATTTTTTCGATATAATTTATTAGAATTGTAGTAAGTATAAAGTGTCCCAGAAAATTTCGTTCATTTTGCCTAATTTTTTCACAACTCCCAAAAATTTCTTACAGTTCCCAAAATTTTTTTTACGAACTGTAAAATATCCGGTAAACATTATTTCGTTGTTTGTATATATATATATATATATATATATATATATTAACGCTGGGTATTT
>CABFPE010000108.1:473113-505094 GCA_900660155.1 Hofstenia miamia
ATATATATATATATATATTTATATATATATATATATATATATATATATATATTAAGGTTGCCCATATTTTGTTAATGCTTGAAATTTTGCGCTTGAATAACCTGATGAAGTTCAATTTTGCTTAAAAATCATTGTGCAAAAATAATTTTCAAATTAGTTAGTTGAATTTTTTGATCCTCCTCAAAAGCGATGAAGCTTTGCAATAAAAATTGCCATAATTAGGGGAATCATCTGTTACCAAATATGTAATTTATTACATTTTCCCGTTTTTTTGCACCTCAAGGCAAAAATCGACAAATTATCATTGATAAAATGTCTTAAGAATTTTCAGGAAATCACTACATCCTTGATGTCGTCATCATGGTATTAGGGGAAAACTCAAAATGCCCCTTTTTCCAGAATGCTTAATTTTAAAAGTTTTTTTCGTTTTGAGTTATGCAATTGTGTTTTCATAGGTTGATAAAGTTTTAATGAAATCAAATGACTAATGATGGCAAATTCACAGAAATAATTAAGCATTTGAACCTAAAACAATTCTGCCAAGTAAGTAACTATAATACTTCTAAATATTTACAGATTTAGTGTATGAAATTTAGTTCAAATTACCTCACAACTTCAGAAATTAATGAAGGAAATGCCTGCAAGTAGATGTTTCCCTATAAGAATTCAAATTAATTAGCTCAACAGACTTCATTTTCTCTTAATGACGCATCCATAACGTAATTAATGCCTGAAATTTCTAAGATTTTAATCAATTATATTTTGTCTCTAAATGCAATAAAGAAAAATAATTAATAATTGCAACGGATTATTCTCCAAATTTCTGCAATTTTGAAAGAAAATTTCATCGTTTTTGAGGGAATCTAAGCAAAACTTCATATCTATATGCAACATGGAAATATTACAAATTCAATTCCAGCTAAATATAGCGAATCTCCTATCACAACATTGAAAAATGCTAAACATTGTCTAAGACTTAGAATTATGCCCATTTTCTAATTAGTATAAGATCCTTTTTAAATTTTCCTCATGTTTTAATGAACATCACCCCAGTAATTAATTAGTATATTAATATTTGCATTGTACAATGTTCTTTTCCAAAAATGATTATTATTGTGATCAAATTAATCTTGAATATTAAAAGATGCCATTCATTGAATTGCATATGAGGTCAAACTATTAAAGACTAGGTTACTGCAAGTATATATTGTGCAAACAAGTGAAAAGAATATAATTTCTGGAATTGATGTCTCATGAAACTTTATGTTAAATAGGACATTATTATTTTCAGTTGTAGGACAAGAAATTTTAATGTAGAAGTGCAGTTCTGAACATAATTGAATGCCCTGTATTGGCATTTCTAACAAAATTTATAACTCAGATAAATATAAAAATTGCATACGTTTGTCAATAACCCAATCGCAAGTGTCTACATATGATTATGAAACAATTCAGTTGTCATTGTAGACACTTTGAATTGTCATGAACAATTGATTATACCTTAGTTAAGTGTATTTGAGTATAAGAAATTAAATGAGCTTACAAAAGAAATACTAGCAATTATTTACGCAATGTACAAGCTGAATTCCTTCAAAATGTGTATTTAATTATTGTACAATTGTAAAAAATATTGTTATAATAATCGCGTATATGTGGAAATACCTTTTTTAAACTCACAAAGGCAGTGCTAGATCTACATATTCTTTCCATGAGTTAGGAATTCAAGAACAGTAATAATAATGCATCATTACTTCTAATATATATATATATATATATATATATATATATATATATATACATTTTTAAAAGTAATACTAAAATGTTTATATATACAAATTTATCATATTTTGGCATCTATCATTTTATGCATATATGCTATTATATAGGTTTGATATATCCAGACATCTTAGAACGCAAATGTGAGCCATATCCTCATATTGCACTCTTGACTAGCAAGGGTTAGATAAGATTAGTCACTTTCTCATTATAAAACAATTTGTAACAACATTTGGTATTTTTAGTCAACTGTTAAATGTCTTCTCATATCATATTTATAAGGAAGGATTCAATGCTTTATTTTTGGCAAAAACTCCTCGATATTTTTTACTGATCTCATGCCTAGATCTCTTTTTACTCATATGCTTCGTTAATGATTTATTATCTGTTTCTAACAGTTCACACTCTGTTCTTTTCGCAGCTGAATTTTTAGTAACTCAGCTCTTCGTTCTATCTTCTTTTTGCCACACCAATTCAAATATCTGTTGGGGCCATTCAAATTTATAATGATAGTTAACTTGGATAAAACCGTTCTTATTTCTTTTACTGCTAACGTGTGTTATTCTTTAAGACAGTAGTAGAACCTGCTTTTAACATTACAGATTTTGGTATTTTCATCACTTCTACCTTTTCTTAGCGTTATCATATAAACTAAATACTCACTAAAGAAATAAAGGCATATCCGCTCATTAAGATCCCTACCTGATAACGCATCCATTAACTATATTGTTCCATGATGCTATCTATTATACTTTATGCTCCATAAACAGGCTCTATATCTCATTATTTCTGAGATTCAGAAGCTGGAACTTTTTTATTCTTCATGAACAAAATGGATTTACAAATAAAAATGATTAAGAAATCGACCAATTACACCTCTATCGTTTTCACATATCGCTACACTTAAAAGTAAATGACTTACTTCTATTAAATAATAATAATGTTCAACAATAATTGTGATGCGGATGTTACCAAACATTTGAGGACTACTTTCATAAATAGAGCACGAATTAAAAAAAAATAATTTAAGACTTTTTTACTCCATCTGAGATTTACGCTTGTATAGCTATCTCCACTGTACAGTAGATATGAATATATTTTCAAAACCCTTGGAGATTTCAAGGAAAACAGAAGGAATCATTAAACTGTTCACAATTTTGTGTTTTTGTGTAAACTGCAAGACTTATTTCAATATTGAATATCAATTTGTATTGACGATATTTATGTTTGATTTGTAAATATGAAGTGCCATTATTGTAATAATTCTTAAACTACTAAAATCGCAAATTGTATATTATTATTCTTCATAATAATATAGCAAAGGAATCATTTACACATGTTGAAAAATTTTTAAATTAGCCATCAACACAATTTCTATAAAAACAAGGATAAAGGAACTCTCAGCATAGAATCCTTAGAATATTTGCACCTAGATTTTGGAAATGATCTTTAATAATGAAATTAAATTGAAGTGTATATGAAAGTCTAAGACATGTTACAAAAATTATGTTTAAAATGAAAATGGAAAAAAATTTGCCTAAAAATTGTGCAAATAGATTTGTGTAACAAACTTTGTCATAACACTGAAGAGCAATCAAGTTTCAAAAAAATTTCATCATCCACCAAGCATTTCCTAATGAAAATGTTAAAATACAAAATTCTGAGGAATATAAATAAAGTCATTTTTAGAATGATGTTAAACTTACACCTCGAACTAAGAAAACAATAGTATTTATTATAAAGATTGCAAAATGTAATAAAAGAAACGATTATATTTAAGTCTCAAGAATAATGTGTTGTCATGATAAAATTAACACTGTATTTATAATGGATCCTTCCATCCGTTGCGAATGACATTTTTGTCGAATTGAGTTGCATTCATATTCGGATTCATTTAATTGGTCATCTTGATCTTGGGTCACTTCCTCAACACTAGCTTTGTTGAAGCGTGCGCGACACTTAATTGTAAAGTGATTTGGACCTAAGCATTTTAAACACTGTTTTCCGAATGCTTGACATTGGCGTGAAAGGTGATCTCTGCCAAATTGTCTACATTTTCTAATCATCAGTCTGTTGCCTTGGTAGTTATTCCGTTTCTGCCTGTGCATCATTGTATCTACTTCAATTTTGGGTGATAGGGTGTTTTGTCCAATATCTGAGGCGTTGTCGTTTGATATGATAGCTTCTTCATTAAGAGATCTTATCAAATGCTCTGCATATGCGAATTGTTTTCTCCAAGTTAATTGTTCCATCTCTCAGAAGTCTTTCCTGTAGCCTTGCATCCTTTGAGCTCAAGATTATCCTATCTCTAATAAGTCTGTTCTCCAAGTCGCGAAAATTGCAGTGACGTGTCTTTGTACGCAACATGCTTACAAATTGATGAATTACAGGCCCGTGGCTTGCATTTGAAATATAAGGGTCCATGGCCCCCAAAGTTCAATACATTAATCCATAGTTTTACTCATATGAAATAGTTTCACACTTTTTCATTGAATTTTTAAATAGAATGGCAATAGGAATTTACATATTTCAACTAAAATATATTCACTCTAACTTAATTACAGAATATTAGAATTAATAATATGGACTTTTGTATACAGGATGCCAGGAGGAAAGGGGCCCAGTGGCCCAACAGGGAGGGCCATTGCCCCCTGGACCACCCCTAGCCACGACCCTGATCATTGTTAGAACATTTCGGGAAGTAGTGTAGAAAACGTACCTTCAAAAACTTCATTACATTCACGAGTGAAGTATTTGTCAAATTTTTGAACAATTGTTTCAAACTTCTTTTAGTTTTCCGTTGGTATCCAAGAAAAGTTCTCAAAAATTATATTAGACTGTTCACCTATGCATCGTAAAAGGATTGCGAATTTCACATTGTCCGTTTTGGTGTCCATTCCTGCAGCTTGTAGAAACTGATCAAATGAATTCAGCCATCTTCGCCATGCAGATGTGATGTGGTTTTCGACGTCAAAGGGATTGGGTTTTATAAGTGCCATAGTTAAGTAATAAAAGAAACGATCATATTTCAGTCACAAGAATAATCTGTTGTCATGCTAAAATTAACACCGTATTTATAACGTGTCTTAGTTAGGGCACCCGTGTGTTGTTTTCTACATTCGCATCACGGTACCAACGCATCGCTGCCCTCTGTTATTGATGGGGTGCGCCATAACGCGTTATATTTATAATCCTTACAATATAATCCATATTAGCTTACAATAAATTTCATGAGTAGTTTTTATCGCTTGCTTTGAATACAATTTATAATATTAAAAAAATAATTTACACGCAATTTAAATAAAGTTAGCAAATTTAATAATTCAAATACCATTTGATTTGCGGAGACATAAAATATTGGAATTTCCGAGGCAAAACACTACTTTTAATTAATGTTCCTTTCGATTTTAATTATAACCAATTTATATCTTGTAAGTTCACATGACATTTTTTGGGCGTGCTTCGAAACCGGTGAATATTTCACACACACTGATGATTCTATGTTTTCTCTATGTAAGGGTACAACATGTTACGAGCCGCATTATCTTCCATTAATATCATATTCAAACTCATGGACATGTGAAAAATTTATATATGATTTTACTGTACTTGGATTAGCATACACTCTGACTCACATAAGTGTACAATATGATGATGAAAGCTACATGAAAGACAATATCTGGAGTTTAAAAAAAGTAGAAGTTTACCCATGCTTTAAAAAAACAAGAGGATTTCTGCGATTATTTTCCAAAGAAGGTTATATATTTACTAAGGAATTCAGCGCTAACATTACAATTAGTGTGGATAATGTTATGCGTATAATTGATTGCAGAGAATCACCTCACTGATGCTAGAATTATGTACCAAAGCAAAAATACATGTTTTTGTTTAAAATAAATGATTTCAAATTTCTAGAACCATAAACTTAGTATATTTTTAGGTGAAATTTTTTGAGAACTTTTAAAAACAACTCACTTTATAAAAAATCAATGATAATTACCTGGCTGAATAAGCAGTACTACTTTCTGTAATTTTTAAATCTATTAGATATTTATAAGAATATTAAGTGCTACAGAAAGAACCTATTATAGGTAAATACTGTTGCGCCCTAGCTCAATAATATTTTTCAATTTATCCAAAAACGCTAACAATGGGCTTTCTTACTATTCTGAACCATCTATTTTAGAGAATGAAAACTAATACATTACAGTAGAATAGCATATTATTGTCATTGAATAAAACTTCGTATAAAGTGGACTACTTCCACAAATTTCCACACAATGCATTGGATTGTGATGATACTCAACATAAGAATCAGAAATTGCTTAGCAGCTATGAGGAAAACTTATACTTTGAAAATGAGCTTGTTACCTTTATGATAATCGGACCCCCTAACATAATATTTCTTTATTATTGTTTGTCTTATATTTGGAAAGACCAGAACGTTTTTGAGAATTGCAACATCAATTCCAGGCAAAAATATACTTGAAAAAACAATTATGTAGTTATACAACTTTATTTTGCAACGCTTACACAACAGAATTGCTCTTACCGTAGGTATTTAAAATTAATCTGGCATGCTCTTTGGCAAGAAAGTAGTAGTGGAAACTAAGCTGACCCCAGTTATTTTCCGAAAGCATTCGCACCACTTTATTATTTGTAGTAATTATGGATGTTCTTACTCAAACAGAATCAATGTATCAGCGAGAGACATCCGCAATTACTGGAAGTTTCTACCCAATAAAAAATCTTAGAATAGCTCAGTATTGATAAAGCTGTACTCGCATTTGCAAAATGATCTGCCCTTCTGAAATACCACAATGAGTTTAATGTAGATGTATTTTTTGTTATCCGCGTTTGTTGCATAATGAATAAGATATGAAAGCAATATGATTCTCTGAGACAGTGCTATTTATTTTTAACCATAGAAATATTGTCATTGACTAATTCATAATTGGCGAGAGAATTGTAATCAACAATTACTTACAATACATATTTAAACGCAAATTGTAGGATGGAAATTCTCTAAAATTTCTGGTTGCTCCAAGTATTAAAGTGTATTGCTGTGGTTTTGAAATAGGATTTTTGAGAGCCCAATTATTCTACGGCGCAAATAATGTGTCTAGAGTTCCACTGCAAACTCCTCTTTGTAATTTCAGATGTGTCCAAATAGCCACAAGTAGGGAATAGTTTTCCAGTTGCAAAAGAAACTGATTTCTTTAAAGTATTCAAGGAAGTGGAGTATACAGACAACAGCGCTTAAGATGTTGGACACGTACAGAAAAGCTCAAGAAGTGAATTCAGGATATGCCTCTAACTCGATTCCAAATAGATACCTAGTATCGCCTTGGTGTCGAGCCAATAATGAACGTGGACACAGGCGTACTCAGAAATTCATATGATAAGTGGCCTAGTACTTAGTATTTCTGACCAAGAAATATATTTCATGAACATCAACTTTCAATCAGCAGAGAATAGCAATTATTTGGAATTTGTAATTCGCATGTTATCAAGTGCAAAAAGCTTCTCTTCTGATTTCACATTTTTCTTTGCAACAATATTCCTAGTGTCCTCAGAGAACTGATTTGTTAATTTTTGTGTAGAAACTATCTAAGCAAATCCAGAGCAACTCACTAAAGATGTTTAGAAGCAGTCCGGTTCTTACCACTTTACCTAGTTTCAATGTACATGTATTTAAGGGTTCTATTCTCTTTTTTACCGGTTGTGTCTGGTATTGCTGTTTCCGGTCATTTTGAATTACATAATGCATTTGTACAGTTGAAAGTATGTGTAATGAACGCATACATGTTTGAATGAACGGATTAACACTAAATGTGTCACAGTTCACTTAAAGGCACAAACCAAGAAATCAAGACTAAACATAATCACTCAATGCTTTTAATGCTGCTAATTTCAATAACGTGTTTTGTTTGAATATTGATTATCCTATGTAAATAATTATTCCATGATAAATTTTAGTAATTAATGAAACGGTGTGATTACTTGCAAACATCGATTGTGATGATTTTGAATATTAATTTTATGCCTAATTAATAAACAAGGCTTAATGCCCGTGTTGATCCTGAAATCAAAGTAACCCCGTCAAGGTAAAAATGCCTCCACTTGTAGTTAGCTAAGCGTGAAGTTTATTCTGCAAATACAATCTAATAATGAATTATGGTATCTTATTAGATTGTACATTTTTCCCTTAAATATCCAACATATTTGACATACGCAATAGCCCAACAGTGGTCCAAAATGGAACAATATAAAATCAATGTATAAAATTAATTTTAAAGTGCAGTTAAATGTACTATTAAAGATTGATACAATTTATGCATGTGACCCTCTTTTCGACATTGCAGTGCTGCTTGGACACCAAAGAATTCAATTTTCAGCTGTTTTGAATTTGAATTGCTGATATCGTTGAATTATTTTGAGGCATTGAATTTCAAAGCTTCTAAGTTTTGATGCATATTTACTTAGAAATTTTCAAAACTTTGCAAACATCACTTTTTTTGCAGCATAAACACCAAAATTCTTCTTGCACCCAATGATCTGTGAATGAAGCTTTTAAAGTGAATATGCCACTTTGATAATTTACTTGGATTTATATGATTTTAGTGATGTCTAATCTTAATCAATAGTATTTCCTTAAATATTGATGGAAGAAGTATTTGCGAATTCTGAAAAATATTACGGGAAAATTTACAATTAATATTGTAATACTTCAAAATAATTAACTGAGAACTGTATCCTTGCCGAGCCGGCCAACTTCATTGTCTAAAAATCCAATTTAAGCAATATTTTTTTTCAGGTTCTATAAGTGCAATTTAATAATTCCTTTGTGGGATAAGGTCATGGAAGTCCTTTATTTACAGTTCTGCGCTTTCAGCAATATTCTAGCCTTAACACTATGTTTTATTTATCGCGTTTTTATAGTAATGGCTAGAGCAGGCTTTGAAATTGCGATCTGATAATTTTTTAACCTTATTTGGCAGTCTTCCTATGCGCAGGTTCTCATGCCAGCAATCAAAACAGCAGATATGTATACGTTTTTTATAGTTCTGTGGTAGATTTCGAAAGGGTCAGGGCTTTGAAACCTTGGAGCCACTCCTTTTGTTTCGACTTTGAATAAATGGTGCACCTGTAGAAAACAGGTCAACACGGCGACCCGCTGGTCATGTCAAGCGGAACTAAAGAAGCTACACTTTAAATTTTATAAAGAAGAAGAACGAATAAATTTTCTACAAAAATGTAAAGAAAATAAAGTTGTTCCAAAATTTCTAATGATATCACTCCCAATTCATCTAAGATCATTTTCAAACTTTTTCCATTCTGGACAACTCCGAGCATTAAGATCAACTATCAAAGAAGCGAATTTAAAGACGAAAGAATTAAAAGCAAATTTTGAATGTTTACTTGAAAACTGTGCGCAACATCAAGATTATATTTTACAATTACTATCAATTGATAACCACAAGCAACTAAATGTAATAAAACACCGTCATGCAACAAAATTAAGTAACCTAATTCAAAAAAGCAAATCCGAAATTGAAAATTTTAGTGTTAAAAACACAGTCATAAACCTTTCACATCGAACACTAACAAAAGATGAAGAAACTGCACTATCATTTGGTATGAACATGAGCTGGCCTAGCAAATTTAATGAGATAAAAGCCAGAATTGACGGAGAACATTTCTTCTATAATCTAATTCACAATGAAAAAATCTCAAATCATTATGAAAACTGGCGTAGAGATATACAAAAACTCCTAGACAGTTATCTTAAACAACCTCAAATACCAAGAAAAGCAAAAACTCTAATTATATCCTTAAAAGAACTTTCTTCAGATAACTCAATATATATATCCAAATTTGATAAAGGTAATGGAATTATAGTAATGGATAAGTCGATGTACACAACTAAGATGGAAGCAATTTTAGATGACAAAACAAAATTTGAAAGTTAAGGTAACACTAATATTTCATCAAAATTTATTAAAGAAGAAGAGAAATTTAATAAAAAAACTCCTAGAAATGAAAAAGAATGGAAAATTGAGCGAAGAACTTTATGAAAAATACAGAAGTACAGGTTCACAACCTTGTCGACTATATGGTCTCCCAAAAATTCATAAAGATGTAACGAATCCTCCAATGAGACCTATACTATCAACAACGAATTTTCAAAATGTAAATTTGACAAAATGGCTTGAGAAGTTACTAAAACCTTATATTCCGACCAAATACCACCTGAAAGACACCCCTGATTTTCTCTCCAAATTATCAAATTCTTTTGATTCAAATATAGAAGATAAATTTCTCGTTAGCTATGATGCTAAATCTTTGTTTACAAATATCCCAGTAAAAATGACAATTGATCACATCATAAAACTTATTCCAGAAGAGCAAATTTCAATTAGTCATGAAACACTGCGAAAATTACTAAATATGCGTTGTCTTAATACTCCATTCCTCTTTAATAATAAAATTTACAACCAAATTGAAGGAATGGCAATGGGACCAGCCCTAAGTCAACAATGGCAGCATTTTCAATGGACATCATTGAAAGTAATTTTGAAGAAGTATCTATAACCAAGCCACAGTGTTACTTTAGATATGTCAATGATGTGTTTGCAATATTTAAAGAAAAAGATGAAGCAAACAATTTTCTAAAATATCTCAATAGTCATCTTAAAGATATTCAATTCACCATGGAATGTCAAGTAAACAACAAACTAAATTTTCTAGATGTGTGCGTACATAATTTTACTAAGAAATACGAAACTAGTTGGTACATAAAAAGACAAATTCTGGATTATGCATTCCTTACCATTCAAATTGTAACAAAGCATATAAAATAAATACAATCAAAGCTAATAGGGCTAAACTTATATCCTCAAATTACAAACACCTTACAGATGCCACCAACAAAGTTTTTAAAATACTTGAAGATAATGGTTATCCGCACAAATTAATCAAACAATATTCAAACACTTTATTTTGCAATAACAAAGAAGACAATAAAATAGAAAAGCTTGATGAAACTAAGATCAATGTATATTTAAAGCTTCCTTATGTATGTAACCAAATTCAAAGTTTAAAGAAGAAATAACAACTATGAATACAAATTTAAAATGGACAAATATCGTTCCTATTTTACATCATATAAAACTAAAGATATGTTTCAAAATAAAGATCCAATTCCAAAGAATTTAGTTTCCTCTTTTGTCTACAATTATAAATGTGATGATTGTGAAAAATCATACGTCGGGGAAGCTAAGCGACATTTGGTAACAAGAATGAAGGAGCATATTAACGGACACCTAAGATCAGAAATATTAATGCATGAACACCAAGCTAAGAACACAACATCCTAAAATAGGCGAAGCTTTAATCATCAAGCAAACAAAGAAACATCAATTACTAAATAAGCAACAAAGCATAATAATATTAAATTTATTCTAGTGTGCATGCAATAATTTTGTATTATTAGTGTAGTCAATTGTAAATATTTATTTCCCCGCATATTTGTTACTGATGATGATTTTTAGAACAGAAACTGTCTATATTTTTCATAGCGTTTAAAAGTTAATATTGCAAAGCTCAGTATAATTACTTCTAAATATATATATATATATATATATATATATATATATTTGAAACTGCATGACAAGGGAAACAAGCATAAAGTGATTCAAACTTTTCTTTAATTTTCACCAATTGTCATTGGAACATAATTTATTCATATTTGCATAATAAAGCAGACATTCATAATGTGTGAAATTCGTCAATGTAAATGCAATGAACTAATTTTCTTAATAAAATTAGGCAGCTGTACACCACAAACCAAATTGCATGACGTATTAATGTAGATGCGTTGATAGCCACTCTAATTTGGCTGTTATTACATTTCAATGTAAATCATTCAATTCTATCAGGTAACCTGATTTGTATTTATTGCGACTAATATTTCTCAAGCGATTTTCTAGTTTCCACTTCACAATGTACATGCACTTTAAGAGCAAAGCGAATTTTAGGCGGCAATCTAAATATACAAACCTATATAAAAATGCAAAGTCAATAAATATGCGCAATTTTTTAAATTTTAGATATACTATCTCCATATATGATATTGATTAGATAAGCCCAATAGTGATTGCTCTTCAAAAAATTTTCTTTAATTAATCTCTTAAATGATTATAATTTACAGAAACATTCCGATTATTGAATACTGTGCAAGAATTTAATTTAAGTGAGGCATGAAGTTTAATTTTACCAAAAACGTATTCACTATTTGATAAAATGAAACATATTATTTTAAAGAATTTAGAGAATCACTTCCATTTATCAACACAAAAATTGATGAAATATATATTTTACAACACTTGCAATTTTTCGTAGTTTTAAAAAAAAAGGATTCATCAAATTTCAATTAATCATAACAATTGATAAGAGCAAATTTACATTGTTATATGTCATTGACACACATCTTTTTTTAAATAATTTTTTAAATAAATTTTTAAAAAATGCTATACTTACTTTTTGTACACTTTTAAATTTTATGGTTTACTCATTGTATGCAATTTATTACTATTAGTTCTAAATCAGAGATGGAAGTGACAGGGTGGGGCGGGCAGTTCGGGCGTGTATGGGGCAAAATTTTTCTAAATATTTGGCAGTTGGGGTGTGTAGTATTGCAATGACAGTTTCAACAGAACAAATATGGGCTTAATAATATATCACAAGTAGTTTTTGGAGGTAAATTTTTTTGTGCAGAAGAAAAGAAAGCGTGGGGCAAATGTCAGCATGTGGGAATGAGGCAGGACACAAGTCTCTGGGGCGGGGCAGGGCAGGGCAGTTCATAAAAATCTGCCCCCTTCCATGTTTTACCAAACTTCAAGAAAATCGTTCAAAAATGTATTTCAACAAGAATACACATATAAAACTTAATTATGCATTCCGATAAAGTTTAACAATTAAAAACTGGTAATTTATCTGAATAGCATCATTAAATATTCAAACATTATGAAAATACATACAATAAAATAGTACAATACATACAATAAATCTACCAGGATAGGAATAAATTTCTAAAAGGATTTCAAGTAACGGTTGTTGAATAATCATTGTTGTAGCATTTTTTATTCTAGCCATGCTTTACCCAAGATATACCTTTGCTAAAGAAAAATTTTAATGTGCTTCGTAAAAGCTTGCAATTTTTTAATTGTCATTATCTCTTTAGGTAATGAGTTCCAAGTTCGAATAGCCGCATTAATGGATGATTGCTTCAAAACTTTTTTTCTACATGTACCGCAGATAAAGTATTTTGATCTGGAATTCTGCTCATGAATGAAACCAGACATTGAAATGATATTATAAGGTGGTAATTTCTTAATGAGTTTAAAAAACGTGTTTAAAATGATTAACTGTCGTAGGAAAAAGATAGACCTAGAAATAAAGTGCTTATTTCTTAACTTTTCTTTGAAAAATTATGATAAGAGCCTGTGGGAAATCTTCAAATGGGTACAGGTGCATCAACATACCATTCGAAGCGCGAATAAATTTAGCATGTTCCTTTGCAGTTTTGCAATAGAGTGATGGGAAAATAATTCGAAACCTGATTGCTGGGAATATCAAAACTTTATCAATATAAAACTTCATTTACAATTCATAATGAAATGGACATTATTTGCTAAACTAGGTAAATATTCATTGGAGTTACATGAAAAGACAATTCATAAAATTCCACTGCATTTATTTTCATATGTAAGTGTAGTGCCTTGCAGCACAAATTAGATCAAGTTTTCCCAAAATGTGTCCTTTCATAAATTATTAAATTTTAAAGAAAACAGAAGATTCTGTTATTTTTCAGGATAATAAACCATTTTCAAAAAAAGTAGGATTATGCCTAGGATTTCTTCAACTAACTCTGGCCATTCATTGTCAAAAAATCTTGGTAGGAGGTGATCCATCCCAGGATCCCCCTCTGAATCCGCAACTGAAAGGAATGTATTCACAGTGTTGACAAGTGCCTCATAACATATTCCACAAAGTGGATGACAACACGTTCTCCAGCTGTAGTATTTTTGATATAGAAGCATAAAATGTTTTTGTTTTGTTATTTAAAATGAATCTAGTTTTTGAAAAGGGCAAGCTGCATAAATAACCTCTGAAAAGTCAAAATTTCACTTCAGAACTGCTACTAAAAATATCAGACTCAGATAGAGAATCCCGCGAAATGAAGATTTGTTGGAAGTCATTAAAGAAATTCAAGATATTGCGATTGAGATTAACAAAGAAGAAATTTCTGTTGCTCAAACAATTTCGATTGCAGTTTTGTTATTCATAAATTCTGCTTAAGTAAATAGTGCCAAGCATTGTTGTTCTGTGAATAAATTACATTTACATGCATCATATTGGCTCTAGGGAGTTTTGGACAAAAAAAGTATTGCTCATAACGACCCCAAGTACAAATATAGTATTTTTTAACGGACCTAGGAGGACTGGGCATTTTCTAAATATACAACAATATTTTGGAATTAATTTCATAAGAACAAATCAATCTAAGAATGTATCTCCTCAAATTTACATGGAATTACAAATATTTTGGGAAACAATTTCTGAGTAACACACAATTTTGGCTTAAATGTGCTTGTACAGTGTATAATATTATTACAAAATTATTATTAAATTTTTTCATGGACAGCACATATTTGAGACATACACTCGGCCGTTTGTCAAAATGTTGCGAAACCTTGGCAAATTTAGGTTGCAGCAATGAACAGTATTATGCATCCATTCATTTTTACGTAAAAACCTTTGATATTTTATAGCCCAAGGAGAGTTTATGTAGGTTTCATTATAAATTATAAAATTTAGCAAATACGTATTTAACACGATGCTAACAAACCTGATTTATTTCTACAGAAATTTCAACATATTGTATGCAATTAAAATTTAATCAGTACATACACATTAATGATTTGCATTACATTGCAACACCCCAGCAAAACTACAGTGCTACACCTACAAAATCTAAAGCCTATTGGAATGATTCAGACATTTGCATTTACTTGAACGTAGGACGTCTCATATAATTGGTCTCATTTCAGGTTCGAACAAATTTGGCTGGAAAATGCTTCATTAAAATATAAGTCGCACACTATTAAAGGCTACAACGTTCATTCAGGCAAAACCTTGATAGTTAGACTTTTTTATATTTGAACTGCACTCATTTATAAAGAAGTTGTATACGTATGCAATGTATTTGAATTCGAAAAAATGGGCTTACTGAACATATTTTCACTCACTACTAGTGGCCTTATAATCAAAATCGCAGGGATGGGAGATCTCATTTTTTAGGAAAAAAGCGTCCTACACTCGAGTATATATAGTACAACCATTTTTTGAAGCCTGATGTTTGACGAACTTCGATAACCGGAAATTTCCCAATTTGCTAATTCATACTTTTATTTCAGTATTGTTAAGCAAAAGGCTGCACACCAACTGTCATGCAGTGTAAGCCCCTTTGTTTTTCATAATTTTGCTGAGCCATGTTCATGCCCAAAGATCTCATAGTTCCTTCTAATGGGAGTTTGACAAATAATATCATTCTTTTTATAGAATGGTTCAATATTCATAATTTCGAATAACACGTTTCTGCATCTTTGCTGTATTTAGTATATTTTTAGAGAGGCAATGTCGCATAAAGAAATAACAAAGCGACTGGATCAGGTTAATTTGGGAAAAGAAGAAAAAGATAGAGTCTTCAATTTTTTGAAAGAAAAAAACTGGGGAATAATGAAATTAAATTGGTATCTTGATGTTCTAAGGGTAAGCATCGCAGTCATTCATTTTTTTCAAGATATGTTATTTCTATACAAATTTGTAATCAATAATGTACTTTGATAATATTTGCTAAGATGAAAAGTATTCACTTATTCTACTCATATTAAACATAAAGTTCACGAAAATATTTATATATTTGGAAATTATAGTTTCTTGATACTAATGATGATATGAAGCTTTCAAAAAAAGAAATTGGAGATGCTTTGCGTTGTCTTGGCGGCAATCCTACAGAAGAAGACATTGAGGATATCATGTCCAAATTTGACACTGATGGTATGGTTTTCAAATTTAGTTAAAATTCATTTCTAATAATCTTGTCAATGAATACTAAAAAATAAACTGTGAAATACTAATTTCTACAATTAATTTACGTTTTAGTTTGAATTTAAGAAGCTTAAATGCTTGAAACTCTTAAAAGATTTTTTAAATAGTCTATTTCTCTAAATTGTCCCATACAGCTAGTAATTGAACTATTTATTCATTAGCCTAAGCAGTTTTTAATTAGGAAATATTTGAAAAATAATCTTCGAATGAAATTTTCATGTATATAGTTTGAGGGGGTTTTTTCTAAAGTTTACTTAAAGTCCATATATTCATTTAATAACTTGTATGAATAGTATCAAAACCCACATAACAGAAGCTTGTAGTTTGAGAGAAATAGAAGTACATAGTCCATATTATTTTAAAATCATATCAGTTTCATTTCATAACGATCTAGAAGCACAGAAAACAAGGTTTCAATTTTTTTTTAGTATTGTATTTTTTCAAATATTTAATGTGACAAGTACTAAATGGAAAATGTTAAGTTTAGCATTGAAGGTAGGAATGAAATCAGGATAATGCACTGATAAAAATGTTGAACAATAAGTGTACAAAAAAAAGTTTTTCAAAAATGTAGTCTCATTAGGATCCAGGTATAAATGTCATAACATGTTTTTGCTAGTTGTAAGAGAATAGTCCTTCTATGGTGTTGGAGTATCGCTTTCCAATAATGCATTCTTTTTAATCCCTTTCCTAAAATACTTTACTTGCAATTAGTATATAGCGCAATTCATAACCATAAAATTCAAAATTATGAAAAGTAATAGCTTCTTTGCTTGCTAAATTTACATTTCTTTACCTTCTTCAAAAATACATGGCTACAATTTCAATAATCTTTGAAAATTCTTATCTAATACAAAATGAATTATTTTTAAATCATAGTAACCGCAACCACTGACTTTGCGCACGGCACATCTCAATGGGTTTGGAATATCTTTGCACATATCAAGAATCAGTCAAAGTTCATTGTTGCTTGCATGGGCTCAATCCTTATAAATTTATTCTGTTCCACAATGGCATTACCTATGCCCCAAGATTTTCAAATTTTTTTATAGATTTGGAGAAAATTCTTTTCAAATGTGAAAAAACTGTTTGTCCTTTAAAACATAAGCCACGCTGTTTAAGGTTAATAATAATGAATTATGACAAATAATTTTTCTTTAATATTTAAAAAGTCTATATTGAAAAATAAAATTTAAAAAACTTTGCAAATGCAATTTAGGTTCTGATTTCATTGAGCTTTCCGAGTTCATGCAGATGTCCGCACATTTTCTTGAAACAACTGATCCTGAGCAACTTCAACGAGCCTTTGAAAAGTTTGATCTAAATGGCGATAATTTTATCACATTTGATGAACTCATGTATTATTTCTCTACTTACTAACTTGCATGTAGTAGCAATCGTTAAAATATTGACAGAATTTAACAAAAAGTAGTAATTGAATACAGAACCCTTGTCATAGTGAATAGTTCCAACTAGGATTCAAAATTCGCAGACAAAGATTTTGAATAAATTCAATCTCTATAATTGCTGTTCACTTAAACTTTTGGATTTGAATTAATAAATTTTGTAATAGATGTTGCTAACGGAAAATTGGTTCCAACCCCATTGGCTGACTTGAAAAGTTGACACAATTCTACCCAAACTAATCTAAAATCCCAAATTTATCGAGGTTACAGGAAACCCAAATGTTTAAAATAGATGTAAGCAATTCAAATATAACAATGAAAATTTTAAAATATCTACAGCGTGCTGTATACAAAAATCTATATATATATATATATATATTAGACATGCAAGAATGCAAGAATGGCACACATATGAAATTTTTTAGGCATTCTTGCATGTTTAATAAATATATATTATATATATATATATATATATATATATATATATATATGTATATATATTAGACTTGCAAGAATGCCGAAAATTTATCATAGGCCCAGTGGCGGACATAGATAAATTTTTTAGAGGGGGCCCAATGTAAAATAAAATGCTAAGTGCATAATTGGGTAATAGAGAGGGCATAAGACTTTTGAATTTTCAATTTTTAAAATTCAGCACTATGCACAGATTTCACCATCATCTACTGACTCCAAAAATGGAAACAGAATTTTTGCAATTTTTCAATTTTTTTCAAATTGCAAATTACGCTTTAATAATAGCATGTTGTGTCTTTTAGGGGATTCTTGAATTATGTACTACAAAATAGAAAAAGGAATAATTATCAATGATTAATAAAATATTATTTAAACAAATTAAAAACATAAAAATCAAATGATGAGCACGTAAATACAAATGAGTTTCAAAAAATGTCTATGTTAATTCCCAACATCAAGATGTTTTGTTTTCCACATGATTATATTAGGCAACGTTCAATTCCTCAGTTAATTCCACAATGCTAACATCAAGACGATTTTGAACTTGATTTAAAATAACAGTATCTTCAGAACTAGAAACGAATGTGATTGCCAATCACTTAGTTCACTAACACCCAACACGTGCAACACTTTGTATATAGGAGTTTGTATCTTCTGTCATATCATAGTTCAATATAATGATCAATCTTTCAAGAATCCATTCCAGGGCCTAGCGAAAATGTGTTACAACAAAAAATTCTCTTTTTAAAATTCAGAAAGGACGAAAATTATTCTTCTTGTTTCATTCCCAGGTAAATGTTCTAGCAAAGAAATTCTGATCAAATCAATATTCGGTCAGGGTTATATATCTTGGAACAGAATAAAAATAAATCAGTTTCAAATAAGAACTGTCAGTGTCACTTGAGGTAGTGGCTGGCTCCATCTAAGTGGTGATCAACTTCAAGCCTTGAATTTGCATGGTGTTGTCTAGTTCCACGAATGCAGAGGATCATGTTTTGTAACAAGGAGAAGCTAAGTTTGTATCTTATCCAGTTGTTCGTTATGGAATAGTCGGTATGCTTTTGTCAGCGATTAAACCACAAAGCTGTTTTAGAAACTTTTCAGTGAGCAGTGATGCTCCACCAGATGCACTGAACACCAGTGGTGTAAAGGAGGCGAGATAAAGTAAATTGCAAAATTTTCACCTAATGCTATGAATGTGAGCTTAGTCTCAATTTCAATCAATGTTGCTAAATATGTGGATAAAATTAAAGAAAATCACCCAATTCACAAATGTAAAGCTCTTGCTAAAACTATAAATTCTAAAAATAAAAAAATTTGTTTTGCGATCTTTGGAGTAGGTGCATGATGTTAAATTTGAGTACAAAAAATTGACCAATCCTATGGAGTATCATCAAATTTGGTAAGTAGGTACAGTGTTAAGAAATAGGAAATTATAGACAAGGAGAACATTTTATTTAATTATTACTCATGCTATGCTTAATATAGTACATTGTTATTTTGTCTATAAATTAATCACTATAAGTTTATGTGCCATGGGGTAGCCTTAGCTATGCTAATCTAATTTCACTAGTATATTTTTAAATGCAAAATAATTTAAAATTTTATGCTTAAGCTAAAATATCTCAAAGAAATCATATGTGTTCCTATTCATCCCCATCCAAAAGAGTGAATTGAAATACTTTTAAAATTTAAAACAATTACTGAAAACGAAATATTCTTGTTTATTGAGATGAAATTTCAGGATCCATATGTCCCATTATAGTGTAAAATTCAATGAAATACATTTTACATGTTCCAGATCTTTGTAAAAAACTTAAAAAATTATTCCTATTCCCTCCATTTGACGGTATCAAGGAATTTTCTTTGTAATTTTTATTGTACAACTTTAATGAATTTTTCTTATTTTAGAGGGGGCCCCCTCGGCCCCCTCTGTATCCGCCCTTGCATAGCCCTATGTGTACCAAATATTTTGCATGCCAACGAATACAAAATGTGAGACATCCACTCAAAGCCATCATAGTTGCCTCCAAAAATTCGATGCAAAAAATAATATTAAGTTGGTGTAGTTCCAAAAATAATAGACAGTCGTTAATAGCGAAGAACAAAAATACAATATCGAGGATCTCTCAAAGTGTTTTATACACATTAAAACCTTAGTTTAACTTGCAATGCACTATTAATAATTGGCGCTTTAAAGAATTTCCAAAAAACAGAGCATTAGACAGGAACTGTACGGGACTATTTCCATTTTTCAGTTTTAACATGGATCAGAACCAAATTGATTTAGTGCTAGCAATCATGTTCGAACAGTTGCTTTTGCTAAAGTAACATATGTCTGAAATATCCTTGCTTAGTATTGAACTTGATTATTAGAGTATGTGTAGGTCTACCAGCATAATTTTAGCAGATTTTATCTAAAAGGGCCTAATCTGCGATACCGGTCCCGCCCGTACGGTATCTAATTAAAGAATGTGGTACCATTAACGGTAATGTGCAGGACCGGTACTGCTTTAAAATAAAAGGGTGTTGGGTCTTTAGTATAGACCCTTGTTTTTAGAAATGATGGAATATTTTGTGTTTTCTTGTATCCTTTGTATTTAACGTTGTAGGTGAAAGTTTTGCCTTTTGAGAAATTGATGGATTATTGTGTATTTTCATTTCTGTTTTTAATGGTTTGAGGTTAGGCTATGGACTGACCAATTGAGCACTATGAAATTTGTGGTTCCCAGGTAAACACCATCCACCTTTCAAAATACACATAAATATCGATTTTTCTATACCTAAATGGCAAGAATAATTTAAAACACCAGACAACACAATTTCAGTCTCTACACAATGATGGTCTGAGATCATGTATTAGAAAAATTTATAAATGTTGAAATATTTCTGAACTAATCCAATTTTAAAAAAAGTGAATCGATTTATGTGTGGTTGTGACTTCGGGCAACGACTTGCCAGTCCTGATTTAGCTGATCTGGGAAATGAGCTGAATTATGCTCTTATGTAATTTATTGCAATAAGTACGATATTTTCGATAAAATACTAAAAGTGAATATTAATTTGCATTTATGCCATTTTGGGCTCTAATAGCAGATGTCTCATATTTATGTAACCTTTGCGAATGTTCAGACATTCAATTATTGTATATTGATTGTGAATAATTCAAGTGCCATGATATTGCTTGCCTTCAAAATGTCAATTACTCTTGAAAACTCTTTGTAATAATATCTCTGCCGCAACACAAGTGTAAAAATATACCATATTGTGGTTACCATCTCTCAAACATTCACATATAAATTACTTTTCAGCAATTTTATATTAAATATTGAAATAAATAAAATATCATAGAGCGTCCTTAGATGGCGCTGCGTTATTGCATTTTATTTCTGATTCATAGGGTTTTATTACACTATTCTCTATTTATAGGAATTATTACCACAAGCAAATTTAAAGAGCTCGGTTAGTTAATTAAGTTAAAGTTTGCTACATATTGTGATATTTATTATGATTACTTCAAAAAAAATTGGATGCACATTGAAAGCAATAAGTGGGCAAGCCGAAAATATTAGATGATAGCATTTATTAAATAACATTTGATATTTATAAATGCATTAGTACTGAGCTAGCAAAGAACAACTAATTGTTGTGTTATCGGGCTTAACAATGTGACCTTTCACAACGCCATCCTATGCCATCACAACATTTTGCTTGGATCGGTAAGTAGCTAAGAAAGCTTTTACATCCAGTTCTGTGCCTAATTTTTGTCGGTTTTGTGCACCTTGATTATCCAAACATTAATTGCAACAGAAAATCTTACTGCAGTTGAAATAATTCATACAAAATTATTGCCATGTTCTATAATTCCAAATTCGCCAAAGATTATTCAACTTCGGAAATGACAAATACAATTCTTGAAAAATTGCATATTCGGAAATGCCGCAGAATGTTCTTTTTAAATTCACCGATTTTCAGAATTTTGGATTTTGAGTCTTAGTCTTATTACTGGAAGACGTTCATGACATAGCAGCAGTAGTTTGTTTTTGTGTTGAATTGTAAAGAGGCTCATGGTTTGCTTATTGTTAAATTCGGTAAAGCGTCTCTGCCTTCAAAAACCCTAATTTGAAAGTTACGATTTCAAGGACGAAACATATCCCTTACAAGGCCAAACATGTCTAGAATTTAGTGTTACAATAGCGAATCTATATATCATATATATATATATATATATATATATATGTATATATATGTATATATATGTATATATATACATATATATATATATATATATATATATATATATATATATAAATGCTTGCAAATTCGATGTAGATTCCACAACAGATACAAAAGTTTAGTGATATTATAAAAAAAAGAATTTCAAAAGAATTTATGAAAACATACAAAGTCATAATACCCGTAGTTATTCAATCAATTTATTGATTAACATGTATAAATTTGTAGCAGTACTTATGAATATTTAAATATTTAAATGTTTAGCAATAAGTATTAAATCAAGAGTATTCTCAAATTCAGGTGCAGAAAAACCAGAAGATGGCTCAAGAAAATATATATTAGGATTGAAGAACTCCATTTATTGCATGCATTAACAATATTACAGATACTCCAGTTTCCATATTTATCTAAAGTCTCTATTGAAATCCAGCAACAGTATCAAATAAAGCAACATTTCAAAGAGCAACAATTGCTTACATAATGCTTCAACTGATCTTCATCAAAGAGAATGATTTTTGAATAGATTTCAACTTTGAAAAATGCTTTTGCCATTAATAGCACACTTATCAAATATGCACTTTACCAATTTTTAGGAGATTGCTATATCAAATCTAATATTTACCTATAAATAATTACCCTTACAACTATATCATCTGTAAATACTAGATAAGTTTTCAATTTGGTACATGAAAACATTACAGATGTCATGATATCTGAAATTGAGAGTATGCAGGAAAAAATTCTTTGTTTTTAAGAAAGAATATCCTTAAGATATTAAGCCTTTTTCATTTTTGAAAATTTTGTGTGCATCCAAAAATTGTGCCGAAGCAAATAATAAAGTATTTAGAGAAGTAATGGCAGAGTATGGCGAAATTTTGACTGAAGAGGAAGCCAAAGACATGATAAAAACGGTCTGTTTTGCATAATTTCAATATTGTGCTATTAAATAAACAAAAATTAACATATTTCAGACAACTTCTCTCTGAAAATAGTTAGAATAACATAAAAAACTTTTAAATATCATTTTTTTTAAAATAGCATTCTCGACATAATTTTGAAACCTATCAAAAATATTTGAAAACATATTTATTTTTCACAATTTCTTAAAAATTGATTTAAATTTAGTTTGATATTAACAAAGATGGTAAAATCTGCATTCAAGAGTACTGTAACTTCTTAGCACCTCCGCCTTGTATTTCACCGATTGAGGAAACTGGAATTAAGAAAAGCAAAGAGCCACCTATTAAGGCAAAGAAGCAAGGTCGAAAAAAGTAGTTAATAAACTCAATTGTCTCCATGTTGAATCAATCTGTGTATGCAAATTTAGATTAGCTTTTGTAAATATGACAAATCAGTGAAAAAAATAATAGTTGATTATATTTTTAAGTCTTATGATAAGTATGTGTTTTGTGTATATTTTAGGAAATCCTTTGACAAAACATTTATGTCTGGAAGAGACCCTAATATTGAAGATTCAGTTCTATCTTTTGTATCTGATGCACAAATATCATATCAAATACACAATTTAAGCAAAGTAGTTGCATTTTCTATTAATTTATCAGTGGTTAAGGTACGCAATCAGAAATGAAGTAATAAATTTAATTCAATTTTATTTGAACCTGCAAAAATTTTGTTTCATGAGAAAATTCTAAAGAAAGTGCAGCTAAAAATCAACTTTTCAATAATTTAACTACAACGAAATCGATTACATTTGACCTAAAATTGATGAAATTCCGTTAGAAAATGTAATATATACCTTCGACCGTAATTTTCTCTTAGCCATGTATGTAAATTAGTGAAGTATTTGCAATAATTTTTTTATGAACAATCATCTTAAGAAGAAAAATTTGAGAGCATAATATATTTTCCGTTGTCTTTTGTTACAAGTCTGCAAAGTGTACAAATTACTGATTAGTTTTCGTTTGCCTTATTTTACATAAGTATAATGCAAGAAGACACGAAAAAGTGTGCAGAATTATAGTGAAATACAGTAAAATCGAATATATTTCCTTCTCAAACCTAAAAAGTAGTACATATATTGATATTCATATTCAGTAGATGCCATTCTATCATGTATATATTCAATATGCTTCATATTTATATTAAATATCAAAACTTTGTTTTAATGTTTACAAATTTACTATTAAACACTGCATGCTTTCTTCAAATATAACATCCCTAAGCAGTTTAGGAACAATATTTACCACATTGAAACATATAATTGCACATACACTATAGAATATCACTGAAATGCTATCATTCATTTAATATTTGATAATCGCATTTTGAGACGGTTCTGCAAAACAATCATTAAAAAGTGGATTCTCTTTACAGATCCAACCATTTACTAAACAAGAAACAGCAGCTCTAAACGCATCCAAACATGCACATGTATTGAAGTAGGTAAGATACATCCGTACTTGACTTCTGGTGATTAAAAGTACAAAATTGATAGAAGTTATTAAGAGCGCTTTTTCCAACTTCAAAAAATTTTTCGACTGTACAATTCTATATACATTCTTAAAATTTAAGATAATTACAAAACCAAAGAAGAGAAAAGTTTTCAACAACTCTGAAACAGCATATATTCGCAACTGTTCAAATGTAACTTTAAACACTACCATGCTCACTAGAATGCACCAAATATTTTTGCGACTGCATTTTCTGCTATATTGAAATGTTCTTTTAATTATTCCAATTATGTACAAAGCCAACGTTGCATCATGAAGAAAATCTATTACACTTGAAGAATCTAAAAAAATCTTAAGAAGATATTACTTCAAATTATGTTTTTAGGAATAAATTTTAATGGATTTTAATCCAATACATTTTTAGTATATATTGTTTTATAGTTCAAAAATATTGATTTTGTGCAAACAATTAACTGATCAGACTCAACACAGCATATATATTTCGTGTATTTTACAGTTTTTGGTGAAAATGAATTGAACTTTTTGATAGACCAAGAAATGTCGAAAACACATTGTAAGCACATTGTAAGCAATAAGATTGCCATTCATATGACCCTCTAGCCTTACAGTACACAGCCATAAATGAATTAATGCAAAAAACATGGATCGACACTGACAATTTATTACACTGAGATACTACAAAAATCAATAATTATGATGGAACTAGTTACATTGAATGGTGCTAAGCATCCTGGGATTCACACTTTGGTATTCAATAAATTACTCATTGGAATTAATCCGAGAACAGAACAATTTTAGACGATATTAATCTAGTATTAAATATATTAATGATTTCTTAAAAATCCGAGATTTGCTTCCGATGTATGTAACATCTACAGAATCTTTTCAATATACTATGTTGTTATCTTTGTATGCTTTGAATTTAAGCGATTAAATACTACATATTTGTGGGCTTTGAAGTTTTAATCCATGCAATTTTGACCTATTTACACATGGAATTTTTCAAAATCTGTGATTGATTCCGCAAAAATTTTTAAAATGCTAATAACTCACGAACTAGTGAAAATATTTATCATTTTAATACACAAAACTCTTTTTCATAAGAAAGCAATTTCTAGGGTGCCTAGTTGTTGGGCTGACTCATTATGGAAACATTAGTTATGATTTATATTTTTTTTCAAAAATCAGATTTCTCATTAGAAAAAAAATTTATATATCTGTAATTCTGGAACAGGAATAAGTCTTTCCAAAAATTTCATAACTTGAAGGAATAGAAATAGGATTAATATCAATAAAATAATATAGTAGTCCTCATTATGTTTATTAAATTTATCTACATTTACCAACAATACCTTAAACTCCTAAAATATGTCTTCTCCTATTCCATATATTTGCTATTGAATTTGCAAAATTTATATGAATTATTTCTAATAAAGAGAATATCTAGAAAAATATTTTATTATTATGCTTTGAATGAAAAGTTTAGTAAATTTAAAGAAATTGATTTGTTGAAATTTTTTAAAATAACGAATGTAAGCAAAGAAATTTCACAGGATAAATTTAGGGTGCTTTTGAAACATGATTACAATGTAATGGAGAAATTTCAAAGTTCTATTATACATTGGTATACCATGTCTATTTCTATTTAGTAATGCTAAGCCTTTCCTATGATTATGTAATAAATATACTACTGGCTTGCATTAGGCACTTAATCTTCGATCGAATAATAAATTTGTCATCTAACAGCATTGATTTTTCAGCAAATTATATTTAGTGATGTATATATATATATATATATATTCACGCTAAGTACTATGTAGAATTGGTTTTAGCAATAATAAGCAGAATTTTTCAATTTCCCGCGAATTTGGGCTTGTCCAAACAATCAAATAATCAATTTCTAAGATTGTCTAGTGACGATATTTGGGGAACTATAAGTATATTTAAGCAAATTTCACAGATTTCAACCCATGAAAAAAGTATTTATGATCGCCATTGTCTTTTGAAATATATATCGAATATATTGAAGTTTTGAAATGAATTTTCCTGAGTAGAGTACTTATAAATATTTGCATTTAATTCTTAAATTAGCATTAACCCGAAAACATTTCTTACATAATACACTAATGAAATTAAACTTAGTGTTTGCTCAATAGGAATTTTCTATTAGTAAATTATATATTATCCAATGTTTTCCCTGTATACAATTGTTATTATACATAAATACATAGATTTTGATTCAAACGAAACCCTATGTATGTGAAATATTAGGAAAGTCGAGCTTCCTTTAGTTCATTAGTGAGAATGACGGTGTTTACAGCATGTATTTTCATCAAATTTTTTTGAGTACTCATATGACACGGGACCGTGCGGCAAATGACTCTATTTCTGAGTCAGCTAACAATAAAAATAAATATGCCACAGTTGATGCAATCATCTAACCTCGCAATAAGATGAATGCTATATAAAGTAAAAATGTGCCAATTAAAGTAGTACTTCAGTCAGTGAAATCGTAATTTATAAAAACTATGGGGACCACGTTACCTCGGAGTAAATTTCTTTGTCGTAAGGCATATGAAATTAGTAACTGTTGCGAATGTTAAGAATGATAATTAAATACGTGCAATCAACAAGCAAAAGTCTGGTATAATCGAATCTGAAACGAAAACCTTAATTATTTTTTCGTAAGTTAAATATTCTCTCTTATTCTATACTTAACGCAATAATTATGCTTAACGCAAATATACAAATTGGAAATACTTAGCAAAATTATAAATATTAAGAATGGGATCCGGATAGTGAGTTGAATATACCGCCTACCGAGTAAATCCGGATAATTTGACTGCCGAATACCAGATAATATATTGTTCAATTATTACAAGGGAAACCAGAAATAGGACTTTAAAATAACAAAATATGACATTATTTGTATGACAAAATATGATGGAATTTAGTTATATATACCTTAAAATATGAACATTCATTTTTCAAGAGGATCCATCTAAGCAACATAAAACCGTTTTCTTTTACTAAGAACAAGACATAAAAATCTCTTAGGCAATAACAACTCAATATTTTAAAGCCATTGCTTTACTAAATTATAATGACAGCACATAAATTTCCATATATTATTGTGGTTAGGATTTCTCACATAGGCCAAGAGTTTTCTCAATATAAAGAAACATCTCTCAACTGCAGCCGATGTTGCTCAACATTTTCGTAACTTGACATACAATTTCGATTAATTTTCCATCCTCTTTCTTTCTACTATAGTAGTATTTTCTAATCGTGCCTTGATCTAGGCGATTATTTCACAATTATCATTTCCAGTATTAAGGATGGGAGTAATAACAACATCTGGTGAAATATTAAAAAACTTTGATTATTTATGATAGCAGCCTTAATTGAAGCAATGAGATTTTCAACCCTCATATATTTTGCCTGAATAGGCATGACACAGTTCTACAACACGCGCGCCTTGCAAAACCCATGAAATAATAATGTATATAGCTCATTTGAGATTTTTCAGCTGCCAGCATACATGGCCAGTACTAGAAACGCGTCGATCAGTGGGTCGGTCAACAATAAGCTACCAATTAATCTTAGGCCAGAAATTACATTAATTGAAATTGAATGAATATACTGTATATGTTTTAGTTTAAATGATTTTTACGTTTTTTTTAATTTCATGAAATTATGCCAAAAGTGACTTTTATGACATTTCATCACCAAATATTAACGTATTTTTTAAAATATCAATTTTTATAAGTTCATAACTTCCTATATAACTGCACACCAGGTCTGCAAAATAGACCAACAGAAAAAAGCAAGACTTTTATTACTTTTGCGTGCCCTTTTTATTATTGAAGAAAAATCTCATTACTCAATATATATCGACCTCATTCGAACAAAAATAAATAAATATTAAATCGACTACGTCCTGATATCTCAGAAAAACTTGTGTTGTTGAATGACATCTTCCATTTATGGAAAATATAGCTTTTTCCTCGAACATTTCATTTTTAAATCAAGTTTTAGCTCAGAAAATGTTATCCTGTAAAATCCCGGTAAGCAAGTTAAATTCTACTGGATTCCGGATATCCGGATCCGGTTGTGTAATTGTCGATTTCTAATATATATATGTATATGTATATATATATATATACATATGTGTATAACTTTAGATATAGCTATACAAAAGCATTTGCAGAAACAGCAAATTGTAAAAATAAAAAATTATTTAAATTAATTTTTTTACATATCCTAATAGTATATATATGTAAATAAGTATTAAATAAATAGGGATGTCATATTTTTGTTAAGCAATAAGGCTTATACAAAATTTGTATTAGCAGTTAACACATCTACACCAAATCTAAAAAGGAATACCAACGTAAACTTAATTTTCGAAATTGGAAATCTAAAAATTTGAGAAATTGCTGTTTCTATGCATCTAGCTATCAAAAACCAATTGTATATTGCAGATAAAGATTCTGGATAAAAATATTTTGTATTTGTTAAATTTCAAAAAAAAAATTAGCTGAAGACAATAGGTTAAATACAAAAAAATACGACCCAATTGCAAAAAGGGAAATTCTAAAATAAATCAGAAAGAATTTATAGCTGTGCTAAAGAAGTATATTCTTTTGTCTTAAAAATAAATTATCATGACAATTCCTACTCATTGGAACATTACCAAGACTACTCTAGAAATTTAAAAAAGAAATGACTCTGAAGCTAATGAAAAGTTTTAAGAAAATTTTGATGTTATACAAATGATTTTCAGATATAAGAAAATATCAAGTTAGATGCCTAAGTAAATATTTTTTGCAAAAACTTCATTTTTTACAAAATAGTATGAAAATTGCATGAGCGAAAACATATTTATTGTTTGTTAAAATTTAATTTAGGTATTATTAATATTCCATTAGCCCATATAAATTGGTTTTTTCTTCAATAGCAGATTTAAATTTTTTGCGTTTTAAATTAACTCTAATTTCCATCTTAAAGAATTGTGCAACATTAAGTATATGCTACAAAAATATAGCAACAATAAAATACTTTAAGGATTGATGAATAGGTGCAGTAAAAACTATACGCATTGCAAATATTTATTTTTATTTGCTTATAGTATATATTGTTACCTGAATGTTCGTTAAATAAAACTGTCAGACTGACAAAGAGCAACAGCCAAAGTAAGCAATCAAGAATTTTGAAACAAATGTCTTTCAATTGGCTGTTGTCGAAGGCAATGGCTGAACTCATTTTTTGACTTCATCGAATGCTAACTTTAAGCAAGTATTACTCTTTTATGTAGCATAAGATTGCTCATTGGTTAAAATATTAATGTCTATTCTTTCATTGGCCCAAGAAATGGCTCACAATGTTAAAGGAATATATATGTTTACAAATACACTCTGCCTTGCATTATGCAGTAATGCTTAATACTATATTAATTAAAATTTTTTTCAGAATACTAGCGTGACAAATGTATGCAGGTTTTACATTATTAGGAATACTGCAATTTCTTGAATAAATTCCAATATATTCCTTTTACTTAACAATGGAATGTTGAACTTTGATTTAGGATAATAATTTCAAATATCAAGCATTTATTCAAGAAAGATTGAATTAACACTTCTAGAACACTTGTAAAATTTTGAAATTTGAAAAAATCAACTATATCTGACCAACGAAAGACATGCTTAGCATGTAGTTGGCAAAGTGTTTGTGTAGCGCATGCACAAAATTTTGATAGGGAGTTAGAATAACTAAAATATTTTACATTTAAAATTCAAATTTATTTTTGAACTTGAGTAAACAGGAATCTAGTTCATGACAAAAAATTGCAATTTTTTGATCAGACGGGTGATGCTTTCATTATTTGTGTGAATTGAAAAGAATCTTTACTGTGCAAGGAATATCATAGATTATAATTTTGAAAAGAGGTGTCTTAGGAAGCACTGGCTAAAGTTATTTGACTATATGTAAAATCAAATATGATTTGGTCCACAAACAACTAATTTATTATGCGCTCAAAATATCTTTCAATTTTTAGGTATAAATATGAAAACTAGTCCAGCAAGATGCAGCTTTTAATTCCGATCCGCGTAGGTAGAATCATTTACCCACGCATCACCAACATTAGTCATACTCTAATCCTCAGAGTTAAATATAGCATATTGCATAGAAAACAAGTCTGCATTATTAATTCTAGTTATGGCGTATATATTTATAATACTTTTGGCATCATTTCTCATTTTTAATCTCAATAATTTTGTGCCCTTGTATCAGTGACTCCCCCTCTAAATTTACAAATCCCCCGGAATTTCTTAACAAAACCCCGGCTGGTCGGTACATGAATCATGTCATGCCAGCTATGAGATGTACACAAAACAATATTGCAATAACACTCAATTTATCCCACATTTAAATAGCCGATGCGACATGTTTTTTTTCAGGAATAGTAAACACAATATTATTATAGCCACCATGTTCCCGAAATGTATATATAAGTCACAACCCCAGAGTCTAGGTAAAATACTGCCTATTATATATATACATATATATATACATATACAGGCAGTCCCGAAAGTTCTCTGTATTATTGCATACTATTAACACACAACGCAACACAAAACATTTAAGACATGACAACAGTTAGAGCGTTAATGATGAGTATGACGGACTATCTTTTTTTGGCTGCAGGCATATATAAGCGCGGTGACGTCACAAACAAAAATCATAGTTACGTGTTGTTTCTCGTTTTATGGAAAAGCAACAACTGCGTCTTCTCATCAACTACGACTTTCGCAGCAAATTGTCGGCAAGGCAATGCCATGACCGTTTGCATGCTGCATATCCAGACATTACAATTTCTTTTAAACAGTCAGGTCGTGGTTTGCGCGGTTCCGAAGTAGGAATGAATCTTTGCAAGACCAAGATCGCTCGGGCAAACCAGCGACTGCGTGCACCACAGACAATCGGGGCTGTCCGAGAGCTGGTAATGGGGGATAGACGTATTTCCTACAATCATCTACAGACACAGTTTGGGATTTGCAGAAATGCTATTCAGTCCATTCTTCATGAGCTTCTTCAACACCTCCGCCTTCACCATGACAATGCCCCAGCGCATTCAGCAGCCGTCACCACAGACTTTGACAATGGAGTTCGACTGTTGCCACATCCGCCTTATTCGCAGGATCTTTCACCTGCTGACTTCTTTTTGTTTGGGTGTGTCAAAGAAAAATTGCGAGGCCGCGAGTTTGGCTGTACAGACAACGCTGTTCTTGCGTACGAGGAGAAGCTGGGAAAAATATCAGCAAATATGTGGTGTTCAGCCTTCGATGACTGATTTGAGCGGTGTCTAATGTGCATTAATGTAAATGGTAATTATGTTGATTAAAAATATATGCCTTTTAGCATTTCAATTGTTTTTGACGGGGTAATACAGAGAACTTTCGGGACTACCTATATATATAT
>CABFPE010000108.1:523794-547099 GCA_900660155.1 Hofstenia miamia
ATATATATATATATATATATATATATATATACATATACAGGGTGATCCTGATTTTCCCGCCGTTTTTTGTCTTAACTTGCTTGCTTTGAAAGGAAATCCATATTAACTGTTCCCTGCTTAGCTTGTCACTTCAAAATCGTAGATATTTAGAAATCATCCTTTCACAGTATATTTGAAAGTTATAAAAGAAAATGGATTATCGCGATTTTACTAACATTGAAATAGCAACCATTGTGTCATTTGCCATTGCATTCAATTGCGAGGAGGCCCGACGTATGTTCACAGATAAATTCCAAAAGGAACCACCTCCTGTTAGAACTTTCCGCAATGAATTGTACAGAACTCCCAGACCAACAACAATGGATGAGTTGAGAGGTAAATTACGTGAACTTCTGGACAATATTGGCACTGACGCTGTTCAAAAATCCTATACATCTTTCCTGCGAAGATGCCGTCAATGCAAAATTGTGTAGGAGAACAGTTTGAACACTTGCTGTAACAATGACCTGTACATATTTCTGTATGTTATTGATATTTAAATAAAATTGGAAGCTAAACTCATAACTTCTGTTATATAAAATTTGTAGTACCCCGGTAAAAAAACGGCGTATACATATATATACATATATATACACATATATATACATATATATATATATATATATATATACATATATACATATATACACATATATATACACATATACATATATATATATATATATACATAAATACATATATATACATATATAAACACATATACATATACATATAAAAATATATGTATATATATATATATATATATATATACATATATGTACATATATATACATATATACATGTATACACACATATACATATACATGTATACATACATACATATATATAAATATATATATATGCATATATATACATATATATATATATATATATATACTATATACATATATGTATATATATACATATTTATATATATACATATATATACATATATATATATATATATATATATATATATATATATATGCACTACATTATACGCATTGACAGTGCCAAAAGCAGCAAATATATATGTGTAAAATATCTATTTGACTAAATGATATTCTCAAGTTCATTTATGAGATTCTGCAACGGTTGCCATGAGTCAAAATATTGTCAATTTAAAAAATGTTAAATATTCGTTCTTGCTAAAAGAATTTTTACTGAAAAACACTGAATTGCTAATCACCTTTTTCAAGTGTGATAGAATGCAGTACTTTTGTTGATGTGATAAATATTACATAACACTTAAATGTTGGAAGCAATTTCAGCCTTTTTTGGCCGTTTCTCTTCTTGAGAAAAATAATTGAAAATTGCAGTTCGTTGTGAAAAATTGAAGAATGCATATTTATTGAAAGTATTGATAATTCCAAAAAATCCCATTTCTGAATTACTAACATAATAATCTTGAAGTTATTTTGAAAACTATAGTTATTGCAATAAAAATTAATGTAATAATTAGTTTTGCAATTTACTAAAAGAATGACAAAATTATTTCATCGCACACAAAAATTTGGGCTTTAAAAAAACGGAAGGGAGTTAATCCCCTAGTCCGCATGTTTGAAGCCCTGAATCAAAATACACAGCATAAATACTCGACATAACAGTATATCGTATTGTGTATTATTGCTAATAATGAGTAGAATGTTTAAAGCAAACATACAAAATCACAAAGCAAACACAAAAATTTGCAGCACTGGTATCAAATTTCTGGAATTTTATGTATATTATGCTTCTTAAGATACCTAAAAACGACCACGCTATTCCAAAGTTCTTCCTTAAATTTCGAATTTTAGAATTATAGCACTAGGGCGCATTTTGTAAAAAATTATAAATTAACAAATAGTAAACACTATCATTCAACTGGAAATTTTATGGATACTTTTTTCGACTTTTACTATTTATTTAGACTTCTAGAAAAATTGCGTATTCGAAATTTTTATAGATTTATGCTAAATCTATGTATATTTTCTTCTCAATACAAAACCTTAATATGCTTCCTAAACTGTTTAGGCTAAACATTATGCACTTAATTAGTATTAGGTGAATTAAACACAAATAAAAAATACTTCACTGAACACTTTGTAAAAAACAAAATACATTAAAACTAAGGACGACACATGGCATTATACGCCATCTGTACAAAAATTTTATTTATTCTCATTCTTCACTTTGCTATGCCGGTAAATTCAAACTGTAAACCAAACGTTTTTGTGCGCTTTTTACACAAAGAAACAAATCGTATCACATTACAAACGCAATAAGCAGTGTTGAATCTAATATTCTAGTTTCGGGGGTATGGTTCTATCTAAGGAGATGTAGCTCAGAAATGGAACCATGTTTGGCTTTTTTGAAAGCATAGGATTGTCGTCCTAGGCACGACACAGCGTCGATTTTCTTAAATATTGCTTTGGTGCAAAATCTTTCCATATGTTCTCACAAGCAAAGTACATTACAATTTTTAAAATTTTACTATAGCAAAATATTTCTTTATCAAATAAAATGATCAAACCAATACTTCTTATATACAGCTAAAGAAAATATATGTACCCCAGCATTGCAGATACAACCATTCCCCTTCTTGCTTAAATGCGATTAATTTATCATCAACCTTCTTATTGATATGACTATTCCGCAGATGAAATCAGTGATTGATGTGGGCAGAAAATTTTGGCCCAATTTCGGCCGAATTCTGCAAATTACATTTAACTCATTGCTATTTCAAGCCATTGAATGCCCATTTTCTCTAATTTTGTGAATTTCTAGACTAAAGTTGGGTATATTAAAAAACTAATGATTAGTTTATCAACTAGTTTTTGTAGAAAACCAATTTTCAAAATACACATTCCAGAGAAATTTGCTTTCGTTCGTAATACAATTTCTTGTCTTTCCCAATGGGGCACTTGGTTTTAGATGATTTGTTACCTCAGTAGAGCAAAGACGTACTACATATCGGTAACCGGCACCGCTTGACCAGTGAACGGTTGAAGCACAATTTGACACAACGTGTACTGATAATATATTTTTAGATCAAGTTTGCTAATTATATACAAAACCATGCGCAGAAAATTCTAATTTCAATAAATTTTTTACTTTGCTATGATATAACTCATTAATTTTGACATTAAAGTGATATTTAAAATTAATTTGGCCTCCAAAGAACTCAAATTTTGTATAAAACAGTTAACACTGTTTAAAGTGATAATTTCAGCATATTTAAAGTACTAAATACTATATGTTAATTAGTACTACGCAGAGTGGGAATTGGGCCGATTTCTTAGGCTTAAGCCCGGCCCAGCCCAATGCAGCTTAGGCCACCGCCCGGAGCGGCCCAATTCAAAATACCAATTATTCGGCTCAAGTTATTGTTCTTTTACGCAACAAATAGTTTCTTCTGCCTCATAGAGCACTATAAGTACTACACTATGAATTTGATTGGATAGTTTGCTTAATGAGTTTATTAATGTGCACATCCGCTTAAGTCTGTCAACAATGCTAATTCAATTCTGTGAAATTCAAATTTCATTTGGTAACCTTAATACAATAAGCGTGTTAGACAGGGGTGTAGCCCTGGGGTTCAACGATTCCTGGAGCAGATGTGTGCCCCTCCTATAAATGTTTGCATTTGCTACCAAAACCAAATAGTATTGAGAGTGAATTTTTACAAATGTTACCAATGAAGACAAAAAATTTCTATTGTTTAAAATTTGGTCATAGATTACCCTTAAATCGTTTAGAATTTTTTTTACTTTTTGCTGGTTTCTTCTTAAAATTGTTAAACGCTTTCATCTTAAAAATAATAAAATCTCAAAAATCAAAGTGCACAATGTAAATAAGGTGCGCCGCTTCTTTTTATAAATTAAAGTGCTAATATGTTAATATCTTGCTTAGACGTCTTTGGAATCATACAAAAATGTTGGCATGGATAGTATTGCAACGTTAAGTGAGAGAAATGGCGATTGTTGGCATGATTATATCTAACAACATTTATCAAAATTCTTAATCTCCAGATATTTCAATATAAACTGAGCATGGCAAAAAACTTAACTGCCAATTTTGCACTCTGATTGACATTTCTGAAATTCAATTATTGCATTTATATTTTTTTCAGGTAAGCAAACCTTAAGAAAAGAGAACCACAACAAGATCATTTATATTATATATTTCCATATGAAAATGAAGTTTTTGTTTATTTTAATGTGTCTAGGTATTTTTACACATTCTTCAAAAACCTTAAACTTGTCTATCACATTTTAAAACATTGTACTCGTGTAAACCTAACTACAACAATGAGCTTCTAGTTGCATTATTAACAGCAACAATTACTCTTAAAGAGCCATTGAATTATTCTGAATTTAAAACACTATTGATTTTATATTTTTTACCATTATTTGCAGCTTAATACAAAAACTATTATAGCCCTGCGGAATAAATTTTAGGAATAAAAAAAGCACTTCTGAATACTTCTTGATTATTAACTTCAAACTAAAAAATTTGCTATTTAATAAAAGTAGGCTTGGTCTGGGCTCCATGTTTGCAAATATTATGTTAGGATTTTCTGCTATTCAAAATAACACATTAACAACTAGAGCTTCACTAAAAAAATTGAGAAGTTTTGCACGAATTTCACTTAAAATGCTAATTTCTTTTACTAGATCAATGTATATATTGTCTTAAGGAAAAAATCCCTTCCTTCATATAAAAGCAATATATACCTTAAACCATTAAAATAAGAGGTAATAAATATAGATATTATGTTTGTATTAATCTTTAGATGTGTGCTTGCAATAGACGCTAAACATACTCAGGTGGCCTGAATACCAGAAGATAAAAAATATTGGTATTTAGAGTCATTATAATAATATTACTGTTTTTTGAAGTAATCATCTCTTACAAATTTCATCAACTTACATCAGTACAAGCAAGAGGAAGTTTTCAGAAACGCTCCTTTGTAGCGGACAAAATTGAGATGTTAGAGGTATTGCACTAGCCAATGCTGATTAAAATTTAAGAGAATGCTTTTTGTGATATGCAAAGTTTAAGTTTTCAAGTGAATGTTTTCCTGTATTTCAAATACAAATTGAAACATTAGGGCCAAATCCGCCCCGGCCCAGTCCGATCCAACTTTAGGCCCGCCCAATTCCTACTCTGGTACTACGAATCTATTGTAAAATTTGTTAATTCATNGGCCTGAATACCAGAAGATAAAAAATATTGGTATTTAGAGTCATTATAATAATATTACTGTTTTTTGAAGTAATCATCTCTTACAAATTTCATCAACTTACATCAGTACAAGCAAGAGGAAGTTTTCAGAAACGCTCCTTTGTAGCGGACAAAATTGAGATGTTAGAGGTATTGCACTAGCCAATGCTGATTAAAATTTAAGAGAATGCTTTTTGTGATATGCAAAGTTTAAGTTTTCAAGTGAATGTTTTCCTGTATTTCAAATACAAATTGAAACATTAGGGCCAAATCCGCCCCGGCCCAGTCCGATCCAACTTTAGGCCCGCCCAATTCCTACTCTGGTACTACGAATCTATTGTAAAATTTGTTAATTCATACTGTTTGACACTTGAATACTTTTTCGATCAAAGCCAAATATACAAAATTTTTGAAAATTATTCTCAACATATCAAGATTAACACACTTTCTTCTATACATAAGAAAGTTGGTTTGCAAAGCTAACAAATATAGCTACATAACTGCATCAATTAGATATGCTCATATCAGAAGGCACTTCAATTTGTAATTCACGTAAACAGTTCATTACAAAGTGCAACTGGACAGCTGCAGAATTATTTCTTTAGTACTGCATTTTGACTTAAAAATTTAGAATTTAAAAAACTGCTAAAATTGACATGTATATCATAGCAATCAAGTTCAAGCCCTTAAGACATTTATTGACTAGTAATCATCATTTACCAGGATTTTCTAAAGAAATAATATTTTGCCATATTTAGGAGTATTTGACAAAATTTATATATTACATAATAATTTGATAAATTAGTACTAAACCGGTCTTATTTTCTAATGAAGTGTATTAGTTAACATTATTTATGTATCACTGACAATAGTTTTTGATACCTATAGAGTTCGGGGTTCACACATACATCAATTAATGTAGAACAGACTACGGAAGTGATGCACCTTTTTTGAAATTTAGATCAGTTTTTAACATTAGTAGTAGTGAATCATTTCTTTGAGATCAGTTTTTAGTGATAGTATTAGTAAATCATTATTTAACTGGACATCATTGGCACAACATGTACTGGTAATATAGATTTAGATTAAGTTTGCTAATTATATACAAACCCATGCACAGAAAATTCTAATTTCAATAAATTTCTTTATTTTGCTTTGATATAACTCATTAATTTTGGTTTTGAAGTAATTTTTAAAAATAATTTGGCCACAAATAACTGAAAATTTGTATAAAACGATAAACACTGCTTAATGTGATAATTTCAACATGCTTAAAGTAATATATACTATGTGTAAATTAATATTAGTACTATGAATCTATTGTAAAATTGGTTAGTGTTTAGATTTTGAATACTTTCTCCATCAAAGCAAAATACAAAATTTTTGAAAATTTTCATCAACATAAAAATTTCGAAAATGTTGCAAGAAGAACACATTTTCTTCTATATATAAGTAAATTATTTTGCGTAATATATTCTAAATAAAAATCTCCCTTATTACAATTTAAAAAAATAGCCTGACCTATTCTGACTAAATATACATGTTGATACTTATATCCCTGATCTATTAATAAATTTACTAGAAATTTGAAGGAACTACATAAATCTATCTATTTTTCAAATTCTTTTGTATACAGTTATATATACATTTTTGTATATACTGGTTATTATATCCAAATATACATAGATACATCCATTCAAAAATATTTATAGGAATGAAGGTCCATCTATAATCTATTTGATTTCGTGTATCCCGCTTAAAAATATATACAACAAAAAATTTTATTACAGATCCATTAAAACACTAAAATCGTTCACTAATTTGTAATCAAAACGCACCATTATTTTTAAAGTCACAATGTTTTTCTCGGAAACTTGGTTGCAGCTTCTGTTCATACTTCTTTTTATACTTTTTAACAGTATCATTTATTCCAATTGTCAAAGTTGATCGATTGATTTTGGATTTTGCTAAAACTAAATACTTTTTGTGCAATTTCATACTAGGACAAATTAAGCTGTATTCAGATTCTTTTCTTAGCTTTATTGTAATGTGCTGGTAATTACGTGAATCACTTCCATAATAAATTTTTTCAACTTTGAAGGTAACTTTGCGAGTATTGCCATTATCATTAATTGTAGTTGGAATTCCACGAATTGCTAAAAATAAATATTTTATTTCAGATACATATATTGTTACAATATTTTAATGAATGGTGAAATTTTGCATGCAAACACAGAAGTCATCAATGAAGATGATCGATGCTTTGTTAAAGTTACCTGATCCAGATTCGAAATTGCAAATACTCTTATGCTTCAGATTCATTTTTGGGCAAGTATCTAAATATAAACGAATAAACTAATATACATTTCCATAGAAAGGAAACTAATTACATATACAACTCTCTCAGGGTTTAATTAAAATGCAGTTGGAGTTCCAAGAATTGCTAAAAATATATAACATGTTATTTGAACACACATATATATATATATATGATTATCATTATTTGCCACATATTGAATGTTTTCCCTTATATTAAGGGCCATTCCTATTTCACACTCCAAAATATTCCATTATTAGAACTTTTTTACTTAATGGGCTTAATCTATAGCTAGTATTATGCTATTTCATTTTTAAGTTTGCAACGCTAATTGCGATTGAAACTTCGGAAAACGTCTCAAAAATCTATATATCTGGCAGTAAATAACATTTATACTTTGGCGGGTTTGATGACATGTTCTGAAAGTTACACATTAATTTATTTTACATGTTTACTTACTTCTTTTATTTGGTAAAATTTAATAACAAATGTTTGAATCGTTAAAATCATAATGCCTTATTTCAGTAAGAAACAAATTAATTTTTCGGAAAAAACCAAAAACAAGTTTATACAATTTCTAATATTTAATAAACTTATGTGGTAAAACCCGCATTTGTATTTAAGACAAGACAAAAATGTAATTTATTCTGCAGTTTGCTTATAATTACCATATATATCACACTATTAAATTTGCCTATTGTGTTAGTTTATCATCATTGTTGAGGGAATGCTGTAGGAAACTAATGCAATGCGTATTTGCACTTTATTAATTTCACATGGTAGTAACTAAATTAATGATTAATAAACAAGTCAAATGNAAAGTTACCTGATCCAGATTCGAAATTGCAAATACTCTTATGCTTCAGATTCATTTTTGGGCAAGTATCTAAATATAAACGAATAAACTAATATACATTTCCATAGAAAGGAAACTAATTACATATACAACTCTCTCAGGGTTTAATTAAAATGCAGTTGGAGTTCCAAGAATTGCTAAAAATATATAACATGTTATTTGAACACACATATATATATATATATGATTATCATTATTTGCCACATATTGAATGTTTTCCCTTATATTAAGGGCCATTCCTATTTCACACTCCAAAATATTCCATTATTAGAACTTTTTTACTTAATGGGCTTAATCTATAGCTAGTATTATGCTATTTCATTTTTAAGTTTGCAACGCTAATTGCGATTGAAACTTCGGAAAACGTCTCAAAAATCTATATATCTGGCAGTAAATAACATTTATACTTTGGCGGGTTTGATGACATGTTCTGAAAGTTACACATTAATTTATTTTACATGTTTACTTACTTCTTTTATTTGGTAAAATTTAATAACAAATGTTTGAATCGTTAAAATCATAATGCCTTATTTCAGTAAGAAACAAATTAATTTTTCGGAAAAAACCAAAAACAAGTTTATACAATTTCTAATATTTAATAAACTTATGTGGTAAAACCCGCATTTGTATTTAAGACAAGACAAAAATGTAATTTATTCTGCAGTTTGCTTATAATTACCATATATATCACACTATTAAATTTGCCTATTGTGTTAGTTTATCATCATTGTTGAGGGAATGCTGTAGGAAACTAATGCAATGCGTATTTGCACTTTATTAATTTCACATGGTAGTAACTAAATTAATGATTAATAAACAAGTCAAATGAGGTGATAGATCACAGTATAAAACACATGACTATTAAAAGTTTAAACAAATTCAATTAAAATGTGTATTAACAAACAAACAACGTTTTTTTATAATAAAGTATATAATAAATTTATCATCAGACACTATATTCGCAGCAATTCATTAAAATAAAATTGATTACGTTTTAAAAGAAATATCTGTAAAACTAACTAGAGATAATATTGCAAAAAGCAAACTTTTACGATCCTTGGATGATTTTTCACTAATTTTCAATTCTACTACTACCGCCGCTTTATACTACAAAACAGAAATTACAGATGCGAAACTGAGTCTAAGGAAGCTATGCGTTACAGAGAGTGTGCATCTGGCAATTGAAAATTGTTAACTACACTGACGACACACCACTTTATGCGAATTCTCACGAACATTTATTATTCCACCTGGTCAAAACTCTCTAACAAAGAAAATGTATTTACAAATGAACCAATTCGACATATTGCTCTAGCACTTGTTCCCAATCTACAATTTACAGGAACAGACGACTCAAACCCACTCTCATATAGATTTAGAGGTCTGCGCCAAATCACTATAACACGGGGTGGATCGAATATTGCATTCACACCAATGACTATTGGTGAAAATAATTATGCACAAGCATACTTTTATCCTGTAAAGGCATTGGGTTTGAATGATGTAACTGGTATACCATGCTCAGATTATAATAAGCATGCAATTATGGTTTTTGATTTGACCAGTATTGCAGAGGCAAATAATAAGGTACTCTACCATGAATTAAGTGGTGCAAGTATGCGCCTAACACTAGATTTTGATTCTCCAATAAGCAAATGACTGGAGGTGATCGTTTTGAGTGAAACATGCCCAAAGCTATACATTAATAAACAACCACGGAAAATTATAAAAAATTAGAAAGAAAATGAGTTTCATTCATTGAACCATTGCAAGATGTTGGGAATAGACGAGATTAGACGTGTAGAAGATCGCGTTCATTATACCAAGGACCCTCATTTAAAATTTGCTCATGTTTCAAATTATCTATTACAAAAAAATTATATACATAATGTTGGTGTTGAAAGAATTTTGCAAATGAACACTATGGTGGACTTATTGGAATAAATAATTCTAGACTATATTCACTTTTGAAATGGTCAAAACTGTTTAGAATACACGCAATTTACCATGATAGCTATGGTTTTGTTAAAAGAGAATTTGGAATTGGCAATGGATATCCGATATTTTACAGTTTATAGTGTAATTTACCAATTTTGGGTCATGTGCCGTCCTTATTGTTTTGGATATATGTGAAGTTTAGGTATAATGAACTCTACAGATATTTAAACGGTTAATGTACACTGACGAGATTAGACGTATTATTCTCCAAATCCCATCACTACGTTGGCGTTTTTTCAGTGTACACTGTTCAGATTGCATACCACCACGCCTTGTCCAAAACACTTATCTAATTTCTAATGCAAGCCCAACTGGTAATCCCGGAACCCATTGGTTGTTGATTATATGAGATGCAAGCGGGAACTTAATATTCAAGGATTCTCTCAGTTGTCCACTAAACCAGTACCCCAATATTGAACATTACTGTTTAACTATGTATCCTGGATTCCATGTGTACGAAGGTGATCGAAAAACTAAGTTGCAAGGAATATCGCCAGTTTGCGGTGCTTATTGTATTTTTCAACAATATACCTGAAATATTTGTATTTACTGATTTACTGTTTGTTAATGACTTTTTGTGTAGTCGATTATCTTAATAAATTCACATATTTGTATTCACTTTGCTTATTTTACATATACAAAATGTTTTGTATAAATGGCATAATTGAAATTTATAATTTAATACACTTTTGTGATATGCCAATTGTTAGTCTACTTTCTGACAACTATCGAAGCAATAACTCAAAAATTAATGTTTTTTTACTGAAATAAGGCATTATGATTTTAACGATTCAAACATTTGTTATTAAATTTTACCAAATAAAAGAAGTAAGTAAACATGTAAACTAACTTAATGTGTGATGTGGTATTTCCAATGTCATGTATGTTAATAAAAAAACAAGTTTGTAAAATAAAACATGTAAACTAAATTAATGTGTGATGTGGTACCTCCATTGTCATGTATGTTAATAAAGAACAATTAAAGTAAAATAAAACATGTAAACTAAGTTAGGCCAAATAAATAACATTAAAACTAGTAAAAGTACATGACTATATAAGTTTCATGATGTCACTACAACATCCCCGCCAATATCCACGCCCCAGCAGAGGCCAAAGATCTCCTCTCAACCAATCAGATAAAAGTGGCACAAATTCCGGCGGATATAACTACTTTTCACATATCTATGATGACAAAGTTGGGAATGAGCTCCTCATCCTCTAATTTAAATGGATATTTCTCAATCTTCACTTTGATGGTAATGTAGTTGTATGTTAGTAGTTATAACCCTACTTTTCTTGAAACCTAGGTGGCTGAGCCACAAGTCAGCTATTATTGAAACTGAAACTCCTGTGTCTATTGTTGTATGAATAAGGATCCAACTTATTATTACTGGTATTATGTTCTTGTAATGCATCTGAGTTAGTATTAAAATGTCCTCGGGTTTTATGGGAGTAGGTGCTCCTGTTAGTTTAACACTTCCATCTCATTTGCTACTTTGGTTTCACTTTCTATCAAATATCCTTTTCTGTCATCAATCATCAGTCTTTCCTATAGCGCCCATCAGTCCACACTTTCTACAATGGATAGTGTTCATATTTGTAGCAGATTTAGCCTGAAGCTCAGAACTGCTAGACTGACTGATACTGACAGACTCTCTCTTCATTGCATATTTTGGTAAGAGCATTGAATGGTCTGTTTTCTCACAGTAGTCAAAGGCATCTTTGTCTATTTGGATGGTTTGAAACTCATGGCTTTCACTATTTACTCACCTGCCATATCCTCAGGATCACACTTAAATCCAAAATGTTTTCTTACAGATGTGTTAACCCTGATAGGCAATATGAAAACAAGTTGTGTTTGGAATACTCAGTAGGCAATTAACTTAGTTGTTACAGCCTCTCAACGTGAATTATATTAGTGGAGATATTCTCAGACTTATTAAATTTTTGTTCTCCCAACAGGATTATGTACTGATGCCAAAATTAGAAGCATTATAGTGATGCTTTAGATTTCTTATCAAGGTGCCATAGTCAAGTTTAGTTTTCCTGGCAATAGTCAGGTAATGGTTACAGGCATCACCTGTAAGATATGTTGGCAAATTAGCTAATGCAACTCCCGGGTGGATTTTTAATTGTCCTAATCCAATTCAAATAGAAAAAGCCACTCATAGCTTGAGAATGGGTGTTCCTCATCTCAGGATTGATTTCAATTGCACTTGCTGAATGCACTTCAGGGGTACTCATTACACTAGGATTTACCATGGTTTTCTCAACCCATTCCACCAGGTTCAGGAGGGAATGAAAACCATGCAAGAAACAAGCAGGCATATTCTAATAGAACAACAAGGACACAGAATTTTTTATCAAAGATGATAGTAATAATAATGGTCAACACAAAAAAAATTGCTTAACAAGCTAAAAAGGGGTTAAGATGCTTAAACAACTAACTAATCATGAAACAATGGTATACATGGACTAACAGAAATAACAAGCTAAAGCAACAAAACAACACAAAAAAACTCTTAAACATGGAACAATTGCAACTTTTGGACATTGACAAAACAAGTGAGGTTAACAGGAAAAGGAATGGGTCTCCTGCACTGTACTGCATGCATACAGGTTTTATTGCAACTGGAGTTACATCTCTGACTGTTGCATACACCAGAAAAAATTCTATCTAACAAAACAGGCAGCTCTTGATTGGTTTTCAAAAAGGGGTAACACCTAGACCAGGCCTATCTTAATATATAGAACTCCCTTAGCTCTCAGAGATCCCTAATTACATATATAGACCTATTCTTAAGGAGCCTATTGCATACAAAAGATATCAATGATTGCATTTTAGTATTTAACTTAATTAATACAATGACTATTACTGATGTAATTTAGGTAACAATGATTTTGATGCTTCAGTTTCTGACTCCATTTCAACAATACATGGCCCCTGGCCAATGCCAAATAACTACTCAATGTTAGCAGTTAATGTAATATAAAAGTTTAAATAAAGTTTCAATAGTATTAATGTTTTGTATTTCAAGTCTTAATTTGCAGTTCACTTCATCTTGAGGGTTGTTAGTGCCTCACCTCATGTATATATAACACAAATACAAAACCCTAATTGCCTTTTTAGATTCTGTATCCTGAAATAGCTCTTTACTTTTTACATGTAGTGAAATTGCATGACTGCTCAATAAGTAATTTCTAACTATCCATATCTGTATTCGCATTTGGAGTGAGGCCAAGCAAGACGAGCTCACAAAGTAGTTCACCCCTCCCAAAACCTTACGGGCACTAGGCTTTAATTATGACCATATTTAAATGAAATAATGATAACAAATAACTCGACAGTATAGTGTAGATTAGTGGTATTTGCTAGAATCTCCAAGCTAATATACAATAGAAAGAAAACGTATCTTCATTCTAAACCTTTATTTTAAAAGCCTTTGTAGTAAGAGTAATTGGCAAGGATTAAGTAACTCAAACAAAAACCGGACCAACTGCACTGAATGCAATGAGAATAATAAACAACTAGTAATTCAGACACAAGTGTGATTAGTATTTGCAGATAATGTTAATGGTCCTCGCAAAATTAAAAGGTTCCAGTTTATAGAAATTAACAAACCCCACCTACAATCATGGTCGTCTGCTGAAATAAATGCAAGGGGGAAAAATTTCAAAGATGGGTGGGAAGGAGTGCTTAATAAAGAGGGTTTATTCTGAGGAAAATTTACAACTGAACATCTATATTTGCTTGAATTAAACGGAACAAACTTATTGGTCAGTCATATGTAAGTTATATGCCAAGATTTTGAATTGGCAACTAAGTTGCCAATGTTGTAAGTAGTTCTTCTATTTTAAGGCAAAATACTGTAAACTAAGGTAAGGGGTCCCCATTTATGGTAATGTTTAAGGTAACGCATAATTTAGGGTACATTTAATGTAATCTGCTTTTCTACCAATAAATATGCCTTAAATTTGGTTAATCTGGTTCAGGGATTGGCCCCAGATAACAATTTAAGGGCTAAACAACGTTGTTTTGTGTTGTTATGTGTCAAAAAAATGTTGTTTTAACGTCGAAATGGTACCATTTCATTGGTCAAAACAACGTCGCTTCAACAACGTCACATTATATTGCTTTTTGGTTGTTTTTTATGAATGAAAAAACAATATTTTGAGGTCGTAACAACGTTAATTTACGTTGTCACATGACAGCTACTAGCGTTACTTTTATATGCAAAATAACATTCTAGATTTCTAAGCTGCTCAAACATTCCTGTTTAAACAAACACAAGCCCAACAACGGACAGACCACTTTCTTTGAGATAGTGGCAGGCATATTTAATACAAACATTTCTTAAACATATTAATAAATGTCTTGTGTATAAATGATAACAATGAGAATAAAAATCTGCCAAATTTAACAAAAGTTTAAAAATCTAAAATTAAACACAATTTTAAAATAGTACTTTCTTAAGTCGTGAAAAATCTCTTCTGCTCAATTTTAACTTATTTTATTTAACAGTCAATATCAAGGTGTCCAAATATTCATGAATAAATTATTCTAAAAATTCACTTATGTGGTATATTATAATTTTTCACAAATTAAAAATGTCGCAAAACTTTTCGCAAATCCTTTTGTATATAAAAGATCTACTAATAAAAATAAAAAAGTGAGTTTTATTTGCAAGCATCTGCTTACTGATTATTTATTACTAAAGTTGTTATTATGTTGTTAGTGGTTGCTGCAACAACCAAAATTGTTATTGGTTGGTTATTAAATCTGTCAATTCATAATCTTATGGCTGTCAGAATATATCTTACAGCTGTCAGAAAAGATGTAACTATGGAAATCACTCTTATCCAATAGCATTAATCAAAAAGCATTATCAATATGGTAAATAGTGAAATAATTAAAAATATTAAAATACTTTTTGAAGTTTAAGTAATTGATTAATGTGAAACCTTCAAAAAGTTTGAAAATTAAATATGTAGGAAGCAAGTGAAATGTTATTTTAATGCCTTTCTCATATAGATACTATTTTAACTAGATGTCTCTTAAGCAATGTCCCAATTAAGCTCATTTTAAACAAAAACGACTTTTTCTGACAGTTGTAAAATAAATTCTGACAGCCATAAGATTATGAATTGACAGTGACTGGGTATAATTGTAGACTATTTCAGAGGCTGAAACAGTTAGTAGCAGTAAACAAGACAAACTCAAACTGTGTCATGTGCACAACACGCAGCTTTGGTTGAACGCATTTATGATCCTGCTATTGCAAAGGAGGCTCATCAATGCTAGACAAAAGCTGTGGAACGTTGGCATAATTTACTAATGCTTATGGTCAACGAGAAACATGGTATCTTAGCCAGCCTTAATAATGGCTGCATACGGTTAGGTGAGACATGTAGTCATTATATTTAAATCCAAGTATTTAAAGCGTGTTTTTCATTGCAATTTAATTTGATCTGAGACGGCTAATTAATGGTTAATTTATTAGTAGAACTGAACAGGTTTCAGTATGTTTGAGCTTTGTTAATGATGATATTAAGAAAGAATGTTGTGTAGGATTTTATTATACAAAACGTACAGATTTAGGTTTTTTTTAGACGTTGCAAAAAAGCTATCAGAGTTTTAAACTTAGACATGAAAAGAATTGTTAGAGAAGGTTTTGATGATGCTTCAAACATGAGTGGAAAACAAATGTTTATCCTCTCTCCTGCGCCTATGGGGATGGGGTCAATTTATGAATTGAATTGGAATATATTTTACTTTTCTATTCCAGGATTTGAAATGGAAATCAGGAAGTTTCTTAAGAACAGTATATAATAGTTATCAAGTTGATTGAAGAAGATATCTGTACATGAATTTGAATATTCACATTTTGAATGTTTGAATGTTACCTTATTCTAGATTTAATATACAGTTGAGAAACACTCAGCTTATATTTTTTTTCCTTTTCTTTTCATACAGCTTTCTTGTATACATTCACTATTTTTACCAAAATTCCAGGGGGCAAGAACATGGTTGTATTCTGTTTTTCGTCCATATCACGAACATCAAATGTTTTCAGTATATATGTAGAAACACATTTACACTAAGCCATTATTGTTCAATCACATCAGCATTATACCACAAATTAATTGTTGAGAACAATTAGCATCTGAAAACACAATACAGATATTTGAAACGCTATAATGAAATTTTCATATAGCCTTGGACAAGAAATCAATTCACATTTTGAAAATACACTTCTTTTTTTAACGAAATTATCATTAAGTACCTAAGCTGCATTACCACAATCGTAATTGCCAGAATTTTATATATTTATTTTTCAAATAAGCAATTCATGTCCATCTCTGTTTGGTGTCGGTTTGGGTAAGTTTTCTAAAAGGGTAGGCTTACTTAGAATTAATATGTAATATGAGTATATTGTTCACATTAAAATTTGTAGAATAGCCAGAGACAATAATACAATAGTCTCCTTCAATGGTGAACACGTCTATAGATCTACTCCCACCAAGATTTTTATCTCAAATAGTCGCAGAAAACCTAGCCCCACTCAAACTTTTCCCGATTAGTGGTATATTTTACTGAAGAATACCATGGTTGGATTTCGTTTTTCTTCGATATCATGAATGTCCTTAGTTTTTCAAACATGAAAGGTCAAATTAATTCACTCGTTCACTTACCATTAATCATTGTTGTTCAATCACATGTCTTCATAATACACAAATTTTTGCAAGAACAGCTAGCAGCTGAAAAACAAACTATAGAGATTGGAAACGCTATAATGAAATATTCCTTCACGAGTTACTGTATGAATTATTTCCAATATTAATAGTCAACTTATGTTTTAGCATGAGACACAAAATAAATTCAAATATGAAAAACTCACTTCCTATTTGAACAAATTATCATTAAATATCTAGTTACATTACTTTAATTCCAATTGTCCTAAATTTTTTGAAATACATGTACTATTCATTTTGAGCACATTATGAACGTTTGTAAAAACAAACAACAATTTCTTGAAATCTTGTTGAAAGTAAATAATGTATTTTACTAAATGTACTTTTTGAATTTGCAGTTTGCCCCTCTGCATATCTGCTTTGAGCTTATTATATATTCCCTAAAATGAAGTAATTCATGAAAGCTCGCCCTTTAGAAAAACTCCGTACACCTACATATGAAAATGAATGCTGATTTCATATAACTTCAGTTTGCAAATGAATGTTTGTCCCTTTTAGCAGATAACGTCCAATTCATTATGAATTGTAAATGAAGTCTTCGACATCCTCAGAAATCAGCTTTTGAAGTATTGTCATTTTATTGCCAAACTGCAAATGAATATGCTATATTTATTCGAACTTGGCATGGTGTGTTGACGTACCGATCCCCTTTTGAAAACTATCCGCTTTTTATATATCCGTAAATAGATGTCCATCACTACCATATGTATTGATATTCAATGTCATGGCATGTAGGCTGTTTCTGATATTAAAATTCGATATTGGTTTGCTCGAATTTAGTTTGTATAGCAAATTGTTGAAATTATAGCACTAATTGCAATACGTCTTGAGTTCGAGCCCTGACAGAAATTCCAGGCTTAATTAGATTTTTCTAAATTCAAGTACAGTTGTGACTACATGCTTAATTCTATTGCTTACATGTAATGGCTTGAGAATTTCTTGTTTCACATGTGATAATCACACGTTCTACAAAAAATGGATCTAGTTGAAGAATTACTGAAGAAGTAATTTCGGGCATATATATATATATATATATATATATATATATATATATATAGATATATATATATATATATATATCGTATACACATCGTATGCACCTATTATTGTCACCATCTATTTATTCACAATTATAGGTGTATATGATATTTCTCTCTTAATTTTTAAGTTGTGATGTGGAAAAGATTTTTTCTGCATAGATGTGTTTGTGCTACTTACAAATCATTTGGAAGGACAGCTTAAGAAATAAATTGGTGTAATATATCACATAGTGGTATTTGTGATATAATAACTTTCAGATCTCGAGATATTTCTTTACGCTGATAAAATCTTATTAAACAAAATTTAAGTTACTCTTTGTAATATAAATTATCGTGAATTGTTCTTTCATTTTTTGAGGTTACATTGTCCTTAAAATCTGCATGCTATTCTAGATTTATAGACTTCTCATTAACTATGATTGCAAACTTTTTTATTTCTTAATGTGGTGATATCTGAAGAAAGGCCTTTGTTAGAAATTTTTACGTAAACTCCCTTTTTGTGTTATTTTATTTTGAAATTGTAATTCCAAGAAATTGCTTAAATGTCTTTTGTATTTGTGAAATACTGTGTCCTTAATATTTTTATGCCTGGTAAAAAATATCCTTCTTTTGTACATTTGCAGTAGTTTTTGTACGCACTGTATTTCATTTTAATTAATTGCTTTGTTTCACTTGACAGCATTACTTCATTTTACTTAATTCATTTTCATTCATATTCTTTCTGTTTTTGGGGTTTTGATATTTGTGAATACTTGATTAGTAACTTTAATATTACATTTTGAAATTTTTTGCAATTATATTTTTATTCATTTCACTGATGAATAATATTCAACAACTTGAAGCTCATAAACTGATGATTTTGATTTTATGTTTGATTAATAAATGTTCTATGATAATCATTACATGCTAATCATAAACAAGAAAATTTATGAAAGTTGGTTTGCAAAGGCAACAAATATACCTAAATAATTGTACCAATTAAATATGCTTATATCAGAAATCACATCAATTCAAAATACACGTAAACATTTTATTACAAAAGGCAACTGGACACCTGCAAAATTATTTTGTGTTACTGCATTTTGATTTAAGATTTTGGAATATAATTTCATAAACTGCTAAAATTCACATGTATATCATGGCAATCAAGTTCAAGTACTTGAGACTTTATTGATTAGTAATAATCCTTTACCACAATTTTAAAAAATAAATCATATCTTTGCCATATTTAGGAGTACTTGACAATGTTTATATAGTACGAAATAATTTCATAAATTTGTACAAAACCTGTCTTATAATTACTTTTATTTATCACTGATAATATTTAACGTTAAATTAGTTTTTAAATTTGTTGATACCTAGAATTCATGGATCATACCTAAATTTATTAATGTAGGACAGATTATGGAAGTAATGCGAATCTCACATTTGGCACAACATGTACTGGTAATATATTTTTAGTTCAAGTTTGCTAATTTTATACAAACCCATGCGAAGAAAATTTTGCTTTGATGTAACTTATTAATTATGGCATTCATTTATAATTAATTTGACCACAAAAAGACTAAAATTTTGTGTAAAGCATTTAACACTGATTAATGTGATAATTTTAGCATATTTAAAGTACTAAATACTATATGTGAATTAGTACTATAAATATATTGAAAAATTTGTTAAAATTCATGCTGTTTGGCACTTGAATACTTTTTCCATCAAAGCAAATATACAATGTTTTTGAAATTTTCTTCAACATAACAATTTCAAAAAAAATGTTTCAAGATTAACACATTTTCTTTTATGTATAAGTTGATTGGTTTGCGGAATATTTTCTAAAAACAATTTTCCTATATTACAAATTAAGAAGGATTTCCTGACCTATTCAGAATAAATATAAATTTTGATACTTATATCCCTGATCTATTAATAAATTTACCAGAAATTTGAAAGAACTACATAAATCTATCTAGTCTTCAAATGCTTTTGAATACAGTTTTAAGTACATTTTTGTATATACTGGTTATTATATCCAAATATGCATAGATACATCTATGCAAAAATATTTATAGGAATGAAGGTCCATCTATAATCTATTTGATTTCGTGTATTCCGCTTAAAAATATATACAACAAAAAATTTTATTACAGATCCATTAAAACACTAAAATCGTTCACTAATTTGTAATCAAAACTCACCATTATTTTTAAAGTCACAATGTTTTTCTCGGAAACTTGGTTGCAGCTTCTGTTCATACTTCTTTTTATACTTTTTAACAGTATCATTTATTCCAATTGTCAAAGTTGATCGATTGATTTTGGATTTTGCTAAAACTAAATACTTTTTGTGCAATTTCATACTAGGACAAATTAAGCTGTATTCAGATTCTTTTCTTAGCTTTATTGTAATGTGCTGGTAATTACGTGAATCACTTCCATAATAAATTTTTTCAACTTTGAAGGTAACTTTGCGAGTATTGCCATTATCATTAATTGTAGTTGGAATTCCACGAATTGCTAAAAATAAATATTTTATTTCAGATACATATATTGTTACAATATTTTAATGAATGGTGAAATTTTGCATGCAAACACAGAAGTCATCAATGAAGATGATCGATGCTTTGTTAAAGTTACCTGATCCAGATTCGAAATTGCAAATACTCTTTTGCTTCAGATTCATTTTTGGGCAAGTATCTAAATATAAACGAATAAACTAATATATATTTCCATAGAAAGGAAACACATAAATTAATTCTAAGAATGATCAATTATAATCAGCCCGTTACCAACATTTCAAACATTTGCATATTTATTTCTCACAATGTCCATAAAATTATGAATTTATTATAAAATTAAGATATAAAACTCATCAAACCAAATTCTTATCAATTATTTAGTAAATTGAAACTATACGGAACTTGAAAAATGTTCAGAGAAAAAGGCACAAAAGAATAAAGTTACCACAATTATAAATCCTTATCTTTCTAGTTTAGATTAAATTACTTTTTTAAATTCAATCATTTAACTAATTTCATATAAAACTCTCTCAGGGTTTCATTAAAATTTAAATTGAAAATTGAAATTGACCTACCTTGTGGTAAGGGTTCTTTATCTACTCTTGGCATTGCTAAAAAATAGAATCAAATAGCAAAATTGTATGTTATTATTGAAACCAAGATACAAAAAAAATTTATATTATGAGTTTTGTTACGTTTGGATTTGCTTTTAAGTGCGAATAATTTGCTCAAATCCAATAAAAACAAAGTAACAACTATACCTTAATAGAGTGTATTTAAATTTAAAAATAATAGTGCAATGTTTAACTTTGATAAAGCAAAACGGCCACTAACTGTTTGTGAACATAAATTCAACAAAAACAATTAAGCAAAAATATAGAGAACTTTATGAAATTTTCGATTAGATTCAGACAAAGAATATACAAAGATAAAGCATTTTCGCTTTCCGAAACTTTCTATATAAACCGAGTGAAACTTCAGCATGCATCTAACATTAACTTTAAAATAATAGAAATAAAAATTGATAAGATATGTCATACAAAAATATGCAATTAGAAATAAAATGACCCGGAAAGTCTTGGGAAAAACAAATACAATGACATCGTGCAAGGGATTCTGTAATTAAATCACATTTTTAAGACAGCTGGAATGTAACTATGTACAATTGCATCATGCGGGACAACAGTTGCAGTAAATATAACAAGCTCTATATACTTACTATACACTTCTGTACTAGTAGTAGTTTCTAAAAAATGAAGGTGCACAAATAATTGCAAACAGTTTACATGATGTGAATTCTTTGCAATGACATGCGATTTATGTATATAGATTTCAAATATCTTGCAAAGAATTTGCAAAAACAAAATTGCTACGATTTTTAAAATCCCAAAAACTAAAAACTATAATTATTATTTAGCATTAACTTACGAAGACAAGGACTTTCTCTAAGAGTATTACCATCGGCATTCTGAATATATCCATCCACACACATATCGCACTTTGTGCCACTTACATAATCTCTGCAATGACATTCACCATTCTCATCGCATCCCTTGTCCTTGTAAGCTCCATATTCATGGCAATTACATACTAAACAGTTATGTTATGGATTCAATAAAAAATTGAAAATTAACAAAGTACCCTCACAATAAGTTGGATCGTTAACACTCTTTGCTTTGTTGGGGTAATAGCCAATCTCACATTTCTCACAGTTATCACCTGATGTGTGATGCTGACAATCTATGCACACTCCTCCAGTTTTACTTCCTGACGCCTTATATTTGTTCTTACTGAATCTGCATTTTGTCGAATGCATATTACACTCACATTCTAAAATATTTTTTAAAGAAATGTAAAACATTTTAAGTCAAAAATACATATGCCAAAAGCAATAAAATTACTAATTTTTTATTTTTCTTCAAATCAAGTACAATAGACTCCATTTTGACATCCATTTAGCTTCTGAAATCAGGCGTAATGTACTGCGACTTCATAATTGTTCGAATATACACCTCCCCGGATTCTTTTCGAAAACATGCTTGGAAGCTCCAGAAACCAATTTCATGCAACGCACATGGATCATAAGAGGAATGTTACCAATTTCTTCGAGCTCTTTATTTGATAACGTTCTCCATAGATAACATCAGATCTACCAAGCTTCGAGTATTTATTTTTGTAGGTAAACGGAATAGCCTCATTTGCATCAGATGGTACATTCTCTTCACAATAAGCAATCAATTTTTGTAGTTTTTTTCATTCAATTCAATATTTTTAGAAAATAGTTATTCAAAACTTGTGCTTGTTATTTAACATCAATGAATTAATTATTGGCTGCCGGTTGAGATGTCCGTTCTTCAAATAAATAATGTTAAGAACCCAATTCATTTGCGTTTGGTTTATGGATATTGGATGTATCCGAGGCCTATGGATTGGTTGAGCAAAATCAGAACCATCTGATTCACAACTACTGTCACTAGTAAATAAATAATTTCAACAAATATGTTAAAGCTTTGCAATGAATGACCATCTTCATTCATAAATAAAAACTAAACTATATATATATATATATATATATATATATATTT
>CABFPE010000108.1:551855-566517 GCA_900660155.1 Hofstenia miamia
AATCAACACCTCAATTACTGATTCAAAACAGTATAATCAAAAACAAATTTGATTGAATGTTTTATTCTATAGATATTGTTATACAATATTGCCTAGAATAAGTAGTTAATTACTGATTGTTCAAAAAAACGAAATTACCAGTATAAAGTTCTAGAGTCCGGCGGTATACCAATACTGAAACTAATACCGCTATATTATGACAATACCGAAAAATACTGATAATGTGGTATCTTGCCTAAAATTTTTATCGGTACGTTATTTAAAAGTAGGCTGTGTATTGTGTGCAAGCCCGCGGGTCAATACTTGGTGTATGAAATTTCTGTTTGAGGCTTAAGATATAGCAGTTTAGAAAATTACGAAATTTATTAAGAAAATTCTATTAATAATACAGCTACAATTATATGACTGATTAGCCCACAAAATGTTGTCGTAAATACTCTCACAAAAACGAGCTACTTACAGATTTTTTTTTAAAAAGTCAGATTTACAAAATGTGCTCATTCGTATTAAGGTGTATTTATTTTCTTGCAATGCAAAAATTATAATTATGAAATTCAATTCTTTTAATTTGTGCTCGATGTCGAAAGGTCCGTTCCATTGCAAAAGCAATTTATACATTTATAAGCTAATATACTGGTGATATTAAACATTGTTCCATGGACTGAATTAAAATTCCATTTTTATCAGAAACGAATTTCACTAAAACGCATTCATATTTGTAATTAATATTCCATTTTACATATGAATTATATATATATATATATATATATATATACATACAGTATATGCATATTTATATGCACGCATATATATATATATGTACATATATATAAATATATGTATATTATATGTATATGCAAAATATATAATTAATATCGCAGTATTTTATGCGAACCAAACCGAACCGACTCCCAAAATGTTGATTTCGCGAGGTCCTAAAAGTTTCGTTGTAATTACACAATTGAACAATATAATTAAATTTCAATAGATGCTTGAATTCTGTTTTATAAGTAATTTTAATTAGTTCTACACGCATGTAAAATATATTGACAATTCAGTAGCAAAATTTGTGAAAAATCAATATTGCTTCATTGAAAGGAATAACTGCTTTTTTCAAAAAAATATTGGAACATTTAGAATTCAATATCGTCAAGGTTCATTTTGAAGTTAAAATTTTTGAGCTTCAAAATCCTCGTATTTTAAGACTCACGGCTACTTGAGACAATCTGTCCCCAAAACAAAATCGTTAATTACTGATCGTTCAAATGAATAATGTGCGTTCAGACGAGAATCTTTTGAACTACGTCAAAAAGATGCAAGCTGTTTGTGCGTCAATTGAACGATGTGCGTTCAGACGAGCATCTTTTTGATGTATGCTAATTTGAATGATATACATCAAAAGGTTCTCGTCTGAACGCACCTTAAGGTATGAATCACTTTTTCGCAGGCTGATTGTTCTGACCGTGTTAGATGTTCACTCTTAGCAAAGTCGAGGCCAGGCAAAGGGGAACGTTTCTCAGTTGGCGAGAAGGTCCTGTATCGATCCAGAGATATTAAGCATTGGCGTCGACAGGCAGTGGTTGTTTTATAAGAAAGCATTGAAGTTTTAATTAAGCAAGCTTGGAAATATGTGAGGTGTCATAGAAACACTCCCAGACAGCATACCCCTGTAAATGACGTTGTAAAGAAAATTCCCGAAAGTAAGAAAATTCCCGACTTATCTCTGGAGAGTGAAGTGTCCGTTGAAACACAAAACCTTTAGAAGGCAAAAGGGCATTGACAGCTACGAATGATGAAGCTAGTGAAGAATCATCAAGACCTGATAAAGAATATGCCAGTTTTGAAGAGAACGTCTAGTCGAGTGAAACACATTCCAGATCGATATGGAGAGTATGTTGTTCACTTGGTGCTAGATGATCCTTATTATGATGGAGGTGGATATCAAAAAAATGTGCTTGAGGTTGTGAAACGAACACGTTGAAAGGAAATAAAAATGTAATTTTGGCACAATGGGTGCTTTCGATGAAAACGTTAGAATGCGGTGAAACGATTCCCCACGATCGATTGGTTATGTGAAGCTTTCAAGACCAGGATTATAATGAATCGTATTCCCCTACAGCCTCACTTATGTCACTACCCGTGATAGTGTCTATTGCTAGTGCAATGAAATTGAGATGTAACCTCATTGATATAAAAGCTGCATTCCTCCAAGGAGACCCTCTTAATTGATTGTCCAAGATTGTATTTGGAAACTTAACGTTTGTATATATGGACTCAGAGAAGCTTCTCAATATTGGTATTGCATAATTCTCATTAAAAACGATTTTATTCAATGGTCTGCCCATCGCATTCGTCACGTTGCTCGTAGTTCATTAGCTGCGGAAAAAATTCAGCTTGAGCACACTATTGACATGGCCTTTTACTGTAGACAGCTAGTTAGCTCATTGACCAAGAAGCTAGGTATTCACATACGCCTTGTAACTGACAGCAAGTCACTGATATCTGCAATGGAAACGCCAGCTCAATCATCATTGAAGGAAAAGTGATTAACTAATGACAAAAATTATATTTGTGAGGCATTGCCAATTAACAACTGTTCACTTAGTCTGGTGATATCTGTGGCAATGCTAACTGACCCACTAACCAAGATGAATAGTCCGAATTCTGAATTTTTGCTTCATACTCTGGAGAATTAGAAGGGAATGTGAACTTTTTGATAATTGACGATAGTAAATTTTAAATTGTAAATAGTGCGTTTTTGCGTGTAATTTGTTTTACGTGTTGTTAGTCGTGCAATAATATTCTCAGTTATATTTCGCTCTCACAAAGCTATTTTAATATTATGAAAAAATTATTACTCTATAAAAAATGGAAACATACAATGTTTTTTCACGATTATACAGCTAAGAGCATGCACCTCTGCAATTTTATGCTGATCACGATGTTCAACAAAGTATTGCTCCAACATTTCTTATTGAATTTGATAAATAACGGACATTAGGAAGCGTAATTGAAATAAATTTCTATCTTTTTTGCGTGTATACAATTGCTACATTTTGAAAATACCAAATACATAAATTCGCCGATTTTTAAAACTAAGCTAATTGCATATTTTTTGCTACAATGAAATTCTTGTTATGCATTTTGACAATTTTATGGTTTGATAATAAAGCATGCCGCAACAGCACATCCATTTTCCAAAGTCTTAAGTGTGATAACTGGAAAGTTTTCCAAGAAAACAGCAAAGTATGTGCGGTTCTGCAAATTAGATATATTACGAGATTCCAAAATATATAATTATTAATTAATATTAACTATGGAAATTAAGGTTTGTATGTAGGTCGGCTCCGTCCATGACTGACCCGAGTCCGCATTCTCATTGGATTAGTAAACTACCTCGGTCACTAGGCGTTCTTTGTTATGGCTTACATATATATATTTCCTTAAGAAAATAGACCCCAGAAAATACATTTTCTAAAAGGAAGAATATATAATATGTAATTATTGTATATAGAAATAGATCATAATCACCTTATTTCGAAAATGTGGATTTCTTTGAAGACATTTTCATTGCCATGGCAACAAAATTATAAAAAAATAAACGATATTTTATTTCAAGTTTTTCTGTTTGAACAAAAAAGATATGGGTAATACTTAATTGGGCAATGAAAGCTCTTAAAAGTGTCTATCTAGTTTCAGAAAGATTCATAAATCAGTTAGTCCTAATTGTCTATGCAGGTATTTCCATGCAAAAGCACTTCATTGCTAACTCAATATGCGTAATTACTAGAACTCATGATTTATATAAAAAACAATGAAAATTACTCTGAGTAGAGATAGAGCAATTATTTCTCCACGCAGGCAAAATTTGAAGGCTATGGTATGCTCTTACTAAGAGAAATTTTTGATATCATATCAGAATCTGACGAAAATGAAAGCATTAAAAAATTGCAAAATAATGAAAAAGCTCTGCAAATGTCAGTGTTTTTGAGAATTAGTATGTCTTCTTTGTTTCTGTTCAAAAAAACACCAACTTCATAGTTGATAACATTACTTTGAATTACTTTCCTTTCCTCAGTTTGTCTTTTCGCTTTTAAGTACTCTTTTGTTCTCTAACATTGAGAAATACTATAAAAATATTTTTTTCAGTAATTTTTCGGGAGTCTACCCCCTAAGCTCTCATAACTCCCTAAATATTAGAGATATCTCAAATCTGAAACTACCACTTGATAGGGAATTGGCTCCTTTTCATCTTCATCCTTAAAAGGCTTGTGATAACTACTACTTTAGGCACAACTACAAAATGTGCTTAGCATGGATCCGAACCCAACCCGGTCACAGTATTAAATATATAAATGGTGATTAACATCAGAAAAAATTTTTTCAAAAAATCTAAGTTTTGATGACATTTCTCGCGCTCAGTAGTACTGAGCCAGTGTCCGAGCCCAATCAGACGCAAAATCTGGTCGGATTAATTCAGGTATGTCATGTCACTCTCCAATCATCATGCCAAGTAAAGTTGGTTGTTTGGTGACTAAGTTTTTGTTGTCTGGGTTATAGTTAGAGCAATGAGTTTTGTAAATTGAATAAGTACGGGAAGGGCAAAAACAGTTAAAGACAGTAGGGGTACACATGAATCTCTTCGGATGGAATGCAGCTATGAGGGATACCTTACATCACAATCTTGTCATCATTTAATCTCAATTTCACAATCTTGTCATCATTTAATCTCAATTATATAATAAACATTTAAAAAATTTTGTGAAAGTATGGAATTACTTCTGTAGATATATTTTATTCAGGCCCACTACCCCCAAAAGATAGCAAAGCACCTTTGCTTCTAAGTAAAACTGAAGGGAAAACACATTCCAACTCAAATATATTTTCAAAGAGTCACAGTAAGGATGTTATTGCCTTTGAAATTGACTTGAGGAAACTATTGAAATTTTTTCCAAAATCTAAACCTTAAGTAAAAATTGGGATTTTCGAAAATTTTTCAAGGTCATAGAAAAAAATTGTTAACACTTATAGCTCAAAAAAGATTAACTCTATGCTCAATTCACAAGCATCCGCGATTTTGTCTCATTGACGTTATGAAACCTCTGACTTTGCACACGACACGTCTCAATAGTTTTGGAGATCTTTATCCATATCAAGAACCAATCAGACTTCTTTGTTTATTCCTTGGGCTCGAAACCGTAAAAGTTCATAAACGTTAGGCATGGAGAGACTTTGAATCTTTTTCAAAAATTTCGACTAATTCTACCATAACAATACGCTTTAACAGCAATTTTCGACATTGCCTTAAAGCATGTTCCCCAATAAACCTGTCAATACCTCACGATATTTAAATTGCTACATGGGTTTCTAAAACATTCTTTTTGCAAATGTGGAAAACCGTTTGTTCTCCCAAAAGGACGCCAGACTGTTTAAGACTAAAATATCATTTGAAGCAATAGATTTCAATCACTTTAGTTAAAACACATAAACCTGCTTGAATACTAGGGCATTTGACTTAGGAAGCATATACTGTTGCAAATCTATATTTATCATAATAGCAAAATATTCCATCCATCAAATGTGGGTCTTTTCGCAATAATTGCAATTTTATAAATAAAATTGAAAATTTTGAAATTTCAAATGCAACATTTATAGAATAGCTTAGTAAGAACGTACCTGGAAGCATGCCCGTAGCAAATACATCTCCCATTGATATTTATGTCGCTAATACCATAAATATATGGTAAGACTTTTCTCTCAGAATCAGAAAAAAACATTTCATTAAACACAATTTTTATATCAGTCGCTGATGTGTATTCGATGAGATCGGAACTGTTCTGAAGCTTAAAAGCACTGGGTCTGCCTTTCAGAGTGGGAAATATTGTCTTCCTCAGTGGTATAAATTGCGAATATTTGTCAGTGCATACAGGTAGATGCTCTTTTTGCTTTGTGTTTGTAGTCAAATTGTAAGCACCTTTGCAATCATTCGCGAAATATTGTAAGTTGTTCCAAGTCTTTCCATTATCCACAGATTTAAGAATTCTCATAGCCTTTGGTCGAGGTGTACAGAATTGAATTGTTATATTATGTATTTGAAGTGATTTGTTAAATCTGAATGAGATCTCAAGGTTTTTGATAGGAATTTTGGATGATTTACCTAGCCAACATGCATCATTTTTTTTCAAGTCTTGATTACAATTTCTGCAGTTCTGTATTACACGATCTGCATCATGTATGTATGCTTTTTCTGGACGATAATTTATCATTGGATCAACCAATTCAGCGATGTTAACAACTTCTGGTTCACAATATTGAGGCAAATTTTCGCTATCATAAAAAACTTGAGACGATGCAGGAAAAGCATGAACACATTCGATTAGTAAGCATAAAATGAAGAAAGAATCGCTCATTTAAGTGGGTATTATGTGAGGATGTAAAATACTGAAATATTGATGAAGCAAAGCATTAAACACCATTGGTTATTTTCATAGCCAATTGAATTTTTTAAATACAATTTAAGAATTCGAATGATTCACTAACATAAATAAGCTGTCAGTGACGATTGTGCAGTTTTATCTTTCAATAAAATCTATTCTTCGTGGAAGGAGCGTACGCAGAATTTTCTGACAGAGGTGGACATCTTAGTCATGACTAAAAGCGAAAATATTGAGAAAAAATTCCCTTAAAGAATGCATTTCATGACTTATATTTTAAATTTTGTATTTTAACCAAAATTTCTTCGATTTAATGAATATTGAAAATTTCCATCATGTTCTCCTATTACGCACGCCACTGTTTTGATGAAAAAAAATATAACTAGTTGAAAACATTAGAACAAAATATCTTCTATATAGTACAAACAGATGGTAATGTACTAGATAAAGTAGACATAATAATAACTACATTCTATTAAAGACTGTAGAGTGCCTTTTTGTGTAGATTATGCTAGGTTGAAAAAAAAGAAATTGATATTTCAAACTTAACCATCTCAAACCGAAACTAAGACCATCATAATGGGTTTTGATTTTTGAAGTAAGATGTAAACGCAAAGCTGTGTACAAAAGAAATTCAGTGTGCTATGAAGCATCTGAAAAATTATTTGTATATGTTGGAATCAAGAATTGATCGCAAATTGAATAAATATTTAAAACAGATGAATCAAAGTTGCAGACTCGTTGTTGTGTACACAACACAGCATGCTGTGGGAGAAATAAAAATTCATTTCACAAAATAGATAATTGCAAGTTTTAATTAACGACGCCTTAACTTATGGTATATGAAATTCCGCAGTACAACACGATTGCTTTTGAATTATTTCGCAAGGCCATAATGCTGAATTTCAAAATCAGTTGTGTGCTTGAAGAAAAAACTTAACAAAATTTAGGATTAGAGTTTTAAAAATAAATTCTGTTTTATTAATTACACACATAGCCGTACCCGTGTTTTTTGTTTCGATTTGTTACATCCTGGATTTCTGATTCAGAAATGGCAGCCATTAAGTTTCAACTGCATCTTTTCCAACTCCAATAGAGAAACCATCATTTCAATTTCTATTTGAGAAATGAAAGTTGCATTTGAAACTTGGTCATTTGAATTTATTCTACAAACGCTGAGTTTCATATTCTAATCTGAAACGTTCTTAATTATGTACGCTGTACGTGTATTGATTTTACTCAAATACTGCAGTACATATGAATATGCATATGCTAGATTACATGTTTGAAGATGTCTCAGAAGTTCTGATAATTTAACTTTCTAAAATTCAAGCATCGTTAAGATAAGTGCTTGACATGGTACTCCTTTTCACAAAAGATATATTTGTTGGTTGATTTTTGCATCATTAATGTAGTGTATGAACGTTTTTCAATATTGATTTACAGATTAGAATATCAATATAACTGTTTAATATGTTTAGATAATAAATAAAGTTGTAATTTATCATCTACCTAAAATGTTCAATAGTTCCTTTTCAAATACTATCAATACAGGTACAAAGTAAATTAAGTAGAACTCTAAGATATGAACAATTACTCTCAAGCTACATTTTCAAACTGATTTTACTCATTACCAATTTTCGACACTTTTGTATTTGGAGGCGCTTTTACACAAGAAAACCTTATAAAATTTTAAACACATTTGAGAGCAAATATTTTGAGCAATATAGATTGTAGAGCAGAATTAGAAACTTGATTGTGCTGATGACTAGCTGAACTCCAGTATTGCTTGCAATTATTGAAAAAATTACTTTTCATAACGATTGGGGGGNTGGGGGGGGGGAAGGGGGTTGAATAAATATAATAACTACAAAGAAATTTAAATAACAAGACCTGAAATACGTGTTTTCAATTTAAAATACCAAGTATTATATATATTAGAGCTAAAATCTCTATTTTCTATTAAATGATTTTTGTTAAAAACAGTCCTTTTAGTTTATTTATATATGAACCATTCTACGAATTGCGACAATCCAGAAAATCAAAAAAGTATTATTTGACACAATGGAAAGCTGTATCGAAATTTTAAAATAATGCGTAATAGCATCTAGAAGTAAAAAATGAAATTACAAATGTAAATGCACAATATGAGAAGAAAAAGTCAAATTTATTAGTAACGTATGTTAAAATCGTTCATATTTATTGCCATTTCCTTAAATGTGCTGTGCAGATGTGAGTTTTAAAATAATAACGCAATGTTTAGGACATCAAATTACGATTTTGTATTGAAGAACGTATAAACATGATATTATTGTAAAAATGTATTGTTGTATCCACTAGATGCAATGTTACCATTAAATTTTAAAAAATTTTCATGATAAAGCTCAAATTTGCATTAACGCTGCTTACAACACTGCTGGTAAGTCTTCGAAAGTGAAAGTGCGTTTATATTTTGCGTTTAAAGTTATTGACGCAGTGGTTAAGATGGGTACCGCTATAAATTCAAATATAGAATACCTTTAGAGCAAAAACTTCATTCCTTAATAAATGCTTTGTCATTTCAAAGTATAAGATATTTAAAAAAAAATTTCAACTAAATTTCCATGAGGATATATATATATATATATATATATATATATAATACATTTTTATTTTGTCGTCAATCAATGGCTCTGTAAATGAAGAAATTTGACTTACTTTTGGAGAATCAAGAAACATAACCTATTGAGGCATTGATTACGTTTTTGAAAGTGTTTGCCAATACTTCAAAAGTTTTAGAGGGCTAAAAATATCCCACATTAAATTTAGCTTCACTGTTTCGAGATGTACTTTAGAATTTCCAACCATCATCACGATGAATTTCGGAAAAATGGGATGATCGATTTTCCTACTTGCAATTCATGTAATAGGGTCTTGTGGTATGTTGGATCCTAGCATGAGAAAATTGAAATCTATTGTATACTGACTTATCTCTAAAGCAATGACCCCTCGGAATTTCTGTATTCTCTCATGGTTGAAAGCAATTCAGTCAACGAGATACATTCTTCTACAACAACTTCAAAATTTTAATTTTTGCAATTATTCCTCACTGACACAGAAAAAGTACAGATATATGAGCGTGACTTTAGCTGATAATAAAATCAACACAGAGACTTTGATGTTTTGTAGGAAAAATAGATCACACTTCCAAGCAATTGAAAAGATAGCAATTTTTGCAATCTATGTCACTGCTGCTGAATGTGAAAGAGTGTGATCCTCTAATGTTCTAATCATTTCTGAAAAAAGATTTTCAATTATCACCCTCAACATTATATACTCAATGTCTCTTCATGAGAACTATAACTTAGTGAAATACTTAAACTAAAATTGTTTTGTTTTTCCGTCGCCGCGCTGCCGCCGCCAAAAATTTATGGCCACGTCACCGCCGACGTGATTGTCTAACGACGCCTAGGTCTAACATGTAGATGAACTCATTCAAAGGAACCATTCTGAGAACAGCATCCGGCAAATTCCTATTGTTTGATCACGAAAAGATTGTTTTGGAAATATTACTAAGAGCATTATTAGTTCTTACAAAAGAAAAAAATTATTGAATAAAAAACTTACCACCAAACTGTAACTACACCTTTGACAAAATAGAATTCAGTTATCTTGCATGTTGATGTTTTCTTTCTAGATATGGCTTGAAAGCTACAATCAGGGTCTGAATGATGGCTGATCAGAATATCTACCAGAGCTTTCAAAACCCAATCTCTGCTATCTAAACGTTACGTGCTGCTAAAATACATTTATCATCATGTAGAGTTTAATCGAACTGCTTGTGAGAGTTGCAAGGAAATAGTAGAAGAGGTTTTTGGTTTCTGGAACATGGCGTGAATAACAACAATGATGACAGAAATAGCATTTCAAAGCTAACAAGGTATGTAATAAAGTACAAAGGCTTGAAATACAAACAAGATAAGTGATTCTGCCAGTATGCATGAGTCTATATTCAAAGAAGATCTTCCTGAGTTATTTATTGTAGCACATTAGAATGCTTTGAAGATAATGACAATTTAAGAGGATATCACCTTCTTGATAAGTGGGATAGGCATCTTACAATAGTTAATTTAGATCAATGACAGCTCACAGGGCCGACTCCTGAAGCAGAACCATTGAGGAGGAGGAAGAATCAACAAAATGTGATGATCACCAGTTACCAATATAATAGAAATGGCTCAAGGAAGAAGCTCAGTGTTTTATTAGTGTGAGGTTCTCTATTGTTGCTTACCTTTGAATGTGCTACTTTTAGTAAAATTGTACATCAATTGGTNAAATTGTTTTGTTTTTCCGTCGCCGCGCTGCCGCCGCCAAAAATTTATGGCCACGTCACCGCCGACGTGATTGTCTAACGACGCCTAGGTCTAACATGTAGATGAACTCATTCAAAGGAACCATTCTGAGAACAGCATCCGGCAAATTCCTATTGTTTGATCACGAAAAGATTGTTTTGGAAATATTACTAAGAGCATTATTAGTTCTTACAAAAGAAAAAAATTATTGAATAAAAAACTTACCACCAAACTGTAACTACACCTTTGACAAAATAGAATTCAGTTATCTTGCATGTTGATGTTTTCTTTCTAGATATGGCTTGAAAGCTACAATCAGGGTCTGAATGATGGCTGATCAGAATATCTACCAGAGCTTTCAAAACCCAATCTCTGCTATCTAAACGTTACGTGCTGCTAAAATACATTTATCATCATGTAGAGTTTAATCGAACTGCTTGTGAGAGTTGCAAGGAAATAGTAGAAGAGGTTTTTGGTTTCTGGAACATGGCGTGAATAACAACAATGATGACAGAAATAGCATTTCAAAGCTAACAAGGTATGTAATAAAGTACAAAGGCTTGAAATACAAACAAGATAAGTGATTCTGCCAGTATGCATGAGTCTATATTCAAAGAAGATCTTCCTGAGTTATTTATTGTAGCACATTAGAATGCTTTGAAGATAATGACAATTTAAGAGGATATCACCTTCTTGATAAGTGGGATAGGCATCTTACAATAGTTAATTTAGATCAATGACAGCTCACAGGGCCGACTCCTGAAGCAGAACCATTGAGGAGGAGGAAGAATCAACAAAATGTGACAATCTCCTTATATACACTAAGTAAACCATTTTCAAAAATAAATATAAACACATGATTCCACCGACGCATACTCTTGCCATACAGAGAAAACGAACATTTAAAGTTAAAGATTTTGTGTTTTCACCTAAATTTATGAAGATTAGTACCACATTCCCAAATTTCTGTACTGTTCACTGGCATACAAAGTTGTTAAGAGAACTTGAAGAAGATTTGGCGATGGTAATTAGTGGAGACGTTGCAATTAAGACATCCAAAAAAATACTTAGTGTTCCTGATATAGACTCATCACCATCATCTAGAATTAATCAACCGAATGACATACTGGCCATTCTATGTGATTGGAAATTACAGCAGAAGTTCTTTGCATGCCATCATCATACTATGGAGGTTATGGAAGCTGGAGTTTGCTCTTCTATCTTTGGGAAATTCACTGCTCCAAACAATTCATTTTTTAAAAATTTCAAAAAGGATCGAATTATTGAGGGTCTTCAAAATATTCCTGGACGCTTCTGCTGTGATGATTATAGAGAGATGGTTAATATAACGTCAGAACTTTTGGAGATCTACATCCTGATGTGTTGAGGAAATCTGGTCCCATTCATCACGCAAGGTGGATGTCAAGAGCACTGGACTTTGGGAAAATGCTGCTATTTTCCTGTCAACTTGATTATTCGGGGGATTTCTTTGAAAAGTTTAATTGACTCACAATTTTCAACTGTCTGTTATATACAGCTTCCTGGTTTGTGCTGCTCATGCTCCAGCAAATGATATTCGACTTTATATAGATCTTCATTGATTCAAACTGATTGATTCTAAGATCGCCACTGCAGCTCTGGACAAACTAAAGAATCATCTATGGTATGTAACTCCAGAAATGCTGATGATGAGTTTATTTGGAACTAATATTCCTGCTGCTATATAATCCGAAATGGCAAATAGATTACTTGAAGTGAAACATCTATCATGTCAAAAGCAATCTGTGATGAAGAAAGGCAAACCAAAATTTCCACAACTCATTATCGAGACTATCAACCACATAAAACAGAAATCAGGGTTCATATTTCAAGCTAACATATTTATGTATTCTTCTTGAAGTAGCATCTAGAGCATAGTATGAATACTTTGAAATATATATATATATATATATATATATAATATTAGTGTGATAGGCATACATTTCATGAGAAATGGAAGCATCTGTGTTCTGCTTAGGAGGGGGTCCTGTGGGTGCAACTATGCCCCCACCCCACTTACCAAATTTATTAATACTAATAAGATAAGATTTATTCAAAAGTACAAATTTAACACTAGAAAGACCAAGTGTGTCAAAATTGGCCCAAATTAGAATTTTGTTTACTTGTGTATGCATTCATTAAAAACAACAGCAGGTATATGCACCATCAAATAAACTGATAATCCATTTGAATTTGCATGAATATTTTTTTTTCATTTTTTACATAATGTTCTATTTTGAAATGCTACATGAAAAAGAATCACAAGGAGCAATGGTCTTTCTAGTGTTAAAGGACTAAAATTAGACTAAAAATGCTTGATAAAGCTGCCTCCAGCAAGAAGCCGACGTCCCTTATAATGGCCTCATTCCTCTTATTTATTAATGTAGCTATTGATGCAACCACCACTTGGAGAAACATCAGCTTCTACATACTCAATTACTAAAATTTTCCATCAATCTAAATAAACGCAAGGTAAGAGATTTCTCAGAAATACTCTTTGCTTGCAGCTGACAATATTAATACGTTAAAGGTTTTAAATCAGCTAACAATGTAGTCAGCCTGCATTTTGTGGAGAATGTTTCTAGTTATTTACGTTTTCAAGTATCAATTGAGACATTAGGTACACGACCATCCATGTGCAACCTATCCCGAACCAATTCCAACTCTTGATTCAAGTCCTCAGTCAACTCATGATTGAATATCATCGTTCAGGTGATGCAGATGTAGCCGCCACTGTCAAGACCAAGATATTTTTTATTAATTTTCAATGATAATGGCAGAGCAATTTCTACAAAATTTTATTGGATTAGACCCACTGAAAATGAGTGGCAACAGTTCCAAATTACAAATTAAAAATTTGCTTTCAAAATCATTAATATTTAATAAGTTCAAATTGCTTAAAATTGCCTTAAAATGTGCATATGAGTAGTATTAATAGCCCGAGACCCCTTCTCACTTTTTTCTGATTGGTCGAGTGGTGGAGCGAAGCCCTTCTCACTTTTTTGTGATTGGTCGAGAGGGTTGGCCTTTGACCTGAGACGTCGTGGATATTGGCGGGGGGTGTTTTACTGACGTCATGCATGTACTTTTACTAGTTTTTGTGTTATTTATGTGGCATAATTTAGTTTGCATTTTTTTACTTTTTTAGTTTTTACTTTCCCACATTAACTTACATTTTTTAATTTCCCACATTAACATACATTTTTTTAGTTTTTAGTTTCCCACATTAACATACATTTTTTTAGTTTTTACTTTCCCACATAATTACATGTATTACTTTCCCACATTAACTTACTTTACATGTATTACTTTCCCACATTAACTTACATTTTTTAATTTCCCACATTAACATACATTTTTTAGTTTTTAGTTTCCCACATTAACATACATTTTTTTAGTTTTTAGTTTCCCACATAATGTAATATCGCTACCCAGGTGAAACTAACACTTCATAACTCGATAATCTACTTAGAGAATCAACAAGAGATCAGCATCAGCCCTCACGGGGTAAGTATTATCTAAACTTCCTCTTCTTTTCTTTAATTGTGTATCCCACACTGCCTTGACAAATGTTCTAGTAACAATTATAAAGTAGTATTATTTAGATACTCCATTGGTGGAAGAGGATTGTAATCTCTGGGCGCACTTGCCCGACGCCAAGTCAGTGAGATCATAACAGGCTCGCTAGAAACTATCAGCAACTCCATCCTTGTACGTAGTTAAAGATCCAATCCATTGTGAGTCCAACTCAGCTCAGTCTCATGAAACTATATTTGTTATGTGTGCCTTATTGAGTGAAATAAACTACGAACACAATTCGACTTAGTGCTCAAGCTCAATTCGTGTATTGTCAGTAGT
>CABFPE010000108.1:571424-587610 GCA_900660155.1 Hofstenia miamia
GGGAAACTAAAAACTAAAAGAAATGTATGTTAATGTGGGAAATTAAAAAATGTAAGTTAATGTGGGAAAGTAAAACATGTAAAGTAAATTAATGTGGGAAAGTAATACATGTAATTATGTGGGAAAGTAAAAACTAAAAAATGTATGTTAATGTGGGAAACTAAAAACTAAAAAAATGTATGTTAATGTGGGAAACTAAAAACTAAAAAAATGTATGTTAATGTGGGAAATTAAAAAATGTAAGTTAATGTGGGAAAGTAAAAACTAAAAAAGTAAAAAAATGCAAACTAAATTATGCCACATAAATAACACAAATACTAGTAAAAGTACATGCATGACGCTAGTAAAACACCCCCCGCCAATATCCACGACGTCTCAGGTCAAAGGCCAACCCTCTCGACCAATCACAAAAAAGTGAGAAGGGGTCTCGGGCTATTAATACTACTCATATGTGGCTTAGAATAATAGATTTCACCTGAACCCACAACTTTGTTCACAACATTTTGGGAATTAAGATATTCACAACAAAGTTTCATCGTGTTCAAACCTACAACCTTGTTCACAACTTTTCTTTAGATTCAATTAAAATTTTCAAAACTAATATATTGTAACCATTTCGTTTAATTTACAAAAAGACAATATCCACGAATGCACAGAGATGGACACGGGCCGGGCCCAAGATTTAAGAAATTACGGTCAAAAAAGGACCAAATAAAATTGCATTGTAAATGTAAATAAATTTTATGCCTATCCCTGCAATTATTTATAAATAAAAGTGGGTAAGTAAAAAACATTTACATATTAAAATAAAAAACTACTAATTGAAACGGTAAATTTACTTTGAGCGTATATATAATTAAGGGCATAGCTAGAAATCTAAAAATTATAGTAATGCACATTGATTGTTTTGTCATATGACCATATTTAATGGATATTTCAAAAATTAATAAATTTTTTATCTTTTATTTTAATATAGGCATCCGTGATTATATATATATATATGTTGAAATATTAATTAAAATTTGATGTGTAACTGGTAAGCGAAATGATTTAAAAAACAATGTTGATTAGCAACCACATGTTTACTGAAAAAGTATAAACACAGATAACTTAAATCCTATTTGGTAAACACTAAGGGCTCTAAAAAAATTAATTCTGATATAGGATTCGAAAATTTTATCTTGGAAATATGTTTCACCCACTGCACAGACAGACTTAATGTAAAGTAGAAGACGCCTTAAGGCGTCCATGCGCAAAGTGTTGACAACAAAGTTCACACTTAAAACTTTTGCTGACAACCTCATTAAATTCGAAAAAGTTGTGAACAAATTTGGTTGTAGCCCTGAACGCTAGTTTATAATCCATTCTATAAACTGCAAGACGGTCTTTTAAACGTTCTTTCTAATACAGTTACAATTTTCAATATCTCGACATATTCATTGTAGGTTGCAATTGGGGCGGCTTTTGCCATTTACCAGGAAAATTGAACTCGGTGCATCATCAATCCTACCAATGGCATATCTAACATGTGATGGATAGCCAACTACAATACCATAGTAAATATTTCCGGCATTGAGCATAACCAAGTGCGAAAACTTCATATTTTGGAATTGTAAATATATATTTTTTGTAGCAACTTATTTCTTGCGAGGAAGGTGATTAAATTCATTAGTTGTCATACTCACAAAATACAGTTTTTGAGAAAAAAATTAACGCAATTCTTAATTTTCGCGTTACTATGGACTAGATTTTTTATTACTGAAGTTGTTGACAACGTTTGTAGCATCGAATATTTACAAAAATTATTATTAGACATTCATTAAAATACTAAAGTATTTCATTAAATTTGTAATCAAATTCCCATGTTTGTTCAATTATTACAGTGTTTTTCTCGGAACGTTGGCTGAAGCTTCTTTTCATGTTCTTTCTTATACTTTCTAACTATATCCTTTATGTTTACTATCATTGTTTTGGAAAATATTTTGGACTTCGTTACCACCAAATATTTTCTATGTGTTATTATCTTAGGACAGAACAAGCTGTAGTTTTTTTCCTTTTTTAGTTTGAGCGTAATATTTTTTCGATTTTGAAAACCACTTCCATAGTAGACTTTATCTACCATAAATGCTACTTCACGAGCATCTTTGGAATCTTTTATTGAAGTAGGAGTGCCGCGTATCGCTAAAAGATATCAATTTATCTAGAAGCAATATTTTTGTAGTTATTTTCAAATTTATATCCGGAATCAACTTTTTACATATTTAATCACTAATGGATATGTAATAGAATCCAAATAAAATTTTTTAAAGTGAATATAATATATTATTTACCAAGCTTTAGCAACTTTACCTGAGCCAGAAGCGAAATTGCACACATTCTTTTTATTTAAATCAAATATCGGACAAGTACCTAGAAATGAATGATGTTTAATGTTCTATAAGCAAAATTGAATTAATATTGACCTTTACATGAACAATATTGAATTTCAAAATTTTCGATTACGCCTGCAAAAGTAAAATGTACACTCACGTAGAACTTAGGTAATAAATCTTAGCAATGTATTCTTTTATCTATATTTTCAATTGTTTCACTGGGGAGTCTAAATTATATACTCCATTAATGAAAGGCTTGCAATGTTTGCTCTCAGACATGCGTAGATCTTTGCTACATCCATTTGCCTTCGATTAATAGAACAATTGGCGTCTGTTAGCAATTGAATTGAATGATTAATCTACCTTGGTCATATTTAATATTATATAATACTAGTCCAGGCAAAACTTTGTACAAAAAATGCTTATAATCTTAGAGTACTTCACAGTTTTTATAGGTTTTTGTACAATTGGGACCATAGCATGTAGTTTTGGTAGCAAGCTGTGGCAATTAATAATATATATGAACGTATATATATATATATATATAAATGTGAAACAAATCCTTACTTAGCACTTTTTGTGATATTTCTGTTGAATGAGCTAAAATATAAAATCAACTATCAACATTGGACACTTATGTGATATATTTAAATCATTAGAAATCAGTGCTACGCTGAAAGGCTTATAAAACATATTGTAGTGAATAAATATAGAAAATGATTTGTCAGTTACCTCACTTTTGCACTTAGATAGTTATGTTAGTTCCAAATGCACAACAAAACACTGAAATTCCCCTCTTGCCAAAAAACCTTGCGTAGCCCCTGCACTGCGAACTGACTTGAAAAAAATTTCAAAAATAAAATTGTTGCTTCATGTAAATTGTAGTTAGTTCAAGGCAAAAGTGATCTATATATAAGGTCATTCAGCAGGGAATTTTGCCCTCAAGTTTGTCCATTAAAATACCGCTAGATTGAATATGTTACACATATATAGATGATAAGTTATATATATGCATTGTGATCCTCCACGTGTTGATGGTGGCTTTTTAAAATTTAGTTCATTAGTCTGTTGATAATAGGTTAAGTGTAGACAATATGCGCTCAACTGATATTTGAGAAATTGGCTGAGAAATGACTTTCTAGTTTTTTCCAGTTAGCTTAAGGCCATTTTGATTTTTAATCGTACATTGCATCTAACTTCAGATTCTTTTTCAAAAATTAAATAACAGCGTTTGACCTTATAAGGCAAAATCAGACCAACATTATTTAATAGTATAAATGGAAAACAAATTCACTTTTTACTTATCCCAGAAAAACTACTCAAAATCAACATTCAATAAACTTGAACTACAATTAGTGAGATATTTATGATTGTTTGCATGCATATTTAGTGATGGCTACTAGAATAAAGAAATTTTTGGTTGGTATTTTGTTTAATTTATTGCCTCTTAGACAAATATCAATTAAGTATGCAAAAATATATGTGATCTTAGCCGCAATTGAAATTTTGTAAATCAAGGCTGCGCTCAGACCATTGTTGGAACGGGCTGGGTTCGACCTGCCAGCGGGTTGTGTTGGGTGGAAATATTTGATTCAGAAATCCACTTTTCAATTGGAAGGCATTTGTTACTCACGACCGTGATACTCTAAGAAAGTCACGCAGTGGAATCAACTATTTTTCTCAAGGAAGCAATGAACAACAATTTGTACATATTTACGACAATCTGTTTCTTTATTAACTCAATTAATATTTTTAATTATATTCATCTCTGTACTCATATATATTACACTAAAAATATATATCCCTAAAATAATATATCACTAAAAACCCGACACAGGTCGAAAATTAAGAAGTGCTGGTTGGGTTGGATTAGTATTTTGGTCGACCGGTTCCATACATGGCTCAAACCATCATTGCTATGTTGGTATTAAGGCGTAATGTCTTAGCATACTCTGATTTTCAATAAAAATGATTGTAAATGGATGCATATTCTTTGAGGATATAAAAAACTTTATGCCAAAATTCTAAGCCTTGAATATCTTTCCTACGTCACAAGCACTTTAGGATAGATTCAATTGAAAATTGTTATCACAACTTGCAAAATAATTGTCTAAATATACCAAGTTTTCTTCATTTAGTCACACATTTGTCTATTGCTAGCAATTGCCATTGCAGGGCCACAATTTAACACTAACACGTCACAGCTTAAGAATAAAAATGAAAGAAGTGGCACTTCATTATCTCATGGTTTTCTCTGATTATGATATCTTCATTAGTTTTTGACAATTGAGAGATTAAAATATTTTTTTCAACACACCCAGGCTTTAATCAAGTTTCAAATTTCAAAAATACATCGAAATTAAAATATGGCCATTCTTATGCTATTAGATTTTAACCAAAAATTATCTTATTTGCTTAAAAGTACCCTTAAGTTTTGCTAATTATTTCTCAAATTGAAACAATATAACAACTTAATCAAATTTAACTTAGTAGTTGATACTCCTAAGAAAACGACTTTCATTTGATTAAGCTGATTTTTTCATCTCATTTTTTCAGATGTACTACCTAGGTCTTGAACTAGGATCTAAGTAAAAAAACTGTATCAAAGGTCACAGTGAAAATCAATATCACGAAGAAATTTTTTGCGAAAAAACCAATTTTAAAAATATCCATAAATATACAGCAAATATGATTTTGGGTATATCCTAGGTCAATGCCTAGAGGAAAGTTTATGTATTCATTTCGAAATACTTAAAAATTCTCTATTAAAATAAGTTCTGAGATGGTGCTATAAACCATAGTCATCATTGATAAATGTATTTTGCAAGCTATGTAGTTGCCTGTGTAAAAAACCTTGCTTGATGGCAGTTTTTGACTAAATGATTATCTTAGATAACTAAGATTTTAACTGTGCCATTTGGAATATGCAGCTTAAGATGTTTGACACAATTTCTTCCATTAAAAAATTTGCTGTCAAATTAAATCTGCAACACTATTGAATTTTCCCAAAGAAAGACTAGAGAATTTGACATTAAAATTTTAAAAATTTAGTACTTCATATGTCTATTCATATTCTGGATTACATTTTGGAAAAGATATAGATTCAAGAGTTTATGGCATAGAAGTAATTGTCCATGGTTAACAATTGCAAGTTATTAAATATGTACAATTGCCGTAATTAATAAGAAAATGCAATATTGTTTAAGAAATAGAAAGTTTAAGGAAACTTTGTGTCCATTTATTATGTACTTACCAATACATGGAAGTTCTAAAATTTTACTGGAGTTGGGATTCCAGACGTAGCCATCTCTGCAATATTTACACTTTGTTCCACCTACATTTTTTTTGCAAAAGCATTTGCCATTTTCGTCACATCCCTTTTCTAAGTAAGACCCACGTTCATAACAGTCACATTCTAAACAAATATTTTCCTAGTCATATCCTTAAAACATACAAATTTTAGAAACGTATTAAAAATTACTCTTGCAATATTTTGGATCACTGATGTTTTGCTCTTTATTGGAGTAGAAACCGACTTCACACTTTTCACAATTTTCACCTGCTGTATGATGCTGACAATCCATGCACACAAAACCATTACTCTCTCCTGATTCATTGTATTTGCTCATATTAAATCTACATGTTGATGAATGCATATTGCAGTCACACTCTAAAACAATGTTTTTAAATAATGTTAATGAGGACCCCATATGCACATAAAATTGGGCCCAAACACGAACTTTTTCTAAACCTCACATATTTAGAACCAGAAGTGGTACAGAGCACANTATAAATATATATATATATATATATATATATATATATATAATAGACTAATACATGGGTCATCAAATGATACTGTATATGGCAATGTTGAAGGATATTTAAATAAATTTATACAATTGGCAGAAAATATTTTTATATTACATTTGTAAAAATTGCAAGAAATTGATAACTAAAAGTTTGTTTTGCACTCATGTACAATGATATTTAGTTTAATTATTAAGCATTAATTGTGTAATTATTTATTAACATTATGTGCATGCCATAGATTTGTCTAACTGCACCCTAGTCTGGTTCTCTACTACATGTTAGCAAAGATATAGTCTCAAGAATTTGTGGAATAGAACTATTTGAAAATTGTTAACAATTTCTAGTATCAAGTTATTAAGTAAAGTACATTTGCTGTAATTAAAAATGTATTTCTACTTCAAAAAATTGAAATATTAAGCAAATTATTTCTTCATATGTAATACACTTACCAACACAGGGAAGCTCAAATAGTATACTGGAGTTGGGATTCCGAGCATAGCCAGGATTGCAATAATCACACTTTTTTCCACCTACATTTTTTTTGCAAAAGCATTTGCCTTTTTCATCACATCCCTTTTCTATGTAAGCCCCAAGTTCATGACAGTCACATTCTAAACAAATATTTTCCCAGTCATATCCTTAAAACATACAAATTTTAGAAACGTGTTAAAAATTACTCTTGCAATATTTTGGATCACTGATGTTTTGCTCTTCATTGGCATAGAAACCCACTTCACATTTTTCACAATTTTCACCTGCTGTATGATGCTGACAATCCATGCACACAAAACCATTTCTCTCTCCTGATTCATTGTATTTACTCATATTAAATCTACACGTTGATGAATGCATATTGCAGTCACACTCTAAAACAATGTTTTGAAATAATGTTAATAATGTTAATGAGGACCCTATATGCACATAAAATTGGGCCCAAATACGAACTTTTTCTAAAACTCATATATTTAGAACCAGAAGTGGTACAGAGCACATAAGAATTTAATAAAAAAATAACCAACCCCTATATATATATATATATATATATATATATATATATATATATACCATAGACTAATACATGGGTCATCAAATGATACTGTATATGGCAATGTTGAAGGATATTTAAATATATTTATACAATTGGCAGAAAATATTTTTATATTAAATTTGTAAGAATTGCAAGAAATTGATAACTAAAAGTTTGTTTTGCACTCATGTGCAATGATATTTAGTTTAATTATTAAGCAGTAATTGTGTAATTATTTATTAACATTGTGTGCATGCCATAGATTTGTCTAACTGCACCCTAGTCTGGTTCTCTACTACATGTTAGCAAAGATATAGTCTCAAGAATTTGTGGAATAGAACTATTTGAAAATTGTTAACAATTTCTAGTATCAAGTTATTAAGTAAAGTACATTTGCTGTAATTAAAAATGTATTTCTACTTCAAAAAATTGAAATATTAAGCAAATTATTTCTTCATATGTAATACACTTACCAACACAGGGAAGCTCAAATAGTATACTGGAGTTGGGATTCCGAGCATAGCCAGGATTGCAATAATTACACTTTTTTCCACCTACATTTTTTTTGCAAAAGCATTTGCCTTTTTCATCACATCCCTTTTCTATGTAAGCCCCAAGTTCATGACAGTCACATTCTAAACAAATATTTTCCCAGTCATATCCTTAAAACATGGAAATTTACTCTTGCAATATTTTGGATCGCTGATGTTTTGCTCTTCATTGGTGTAGAAACCCGCTTCACATTTTTCACAATTTTCACCTGCTGTATGATGCTGACAATCCCTGCACACAAAACCATTTCTCTCTCCTGATTCATTGTATTTACTCATATTAAATCTACACGTTGATGAATGCATATTGCAGTCACACTCTAAAACAATGTTTTGAAATAATGTTAATAATGTTAATGAGGACCCTATATGCACATAAAATTGGGCCCAAATACGAACTTTTTCTAAAACTCATATATTTAGAACCAGAAGTGGTACAGAGCACATAAGAATTTAATAAAAAAATAACCAACCCCTATATATATATATATATATATATATATATATATATATATATACCATAGACTAATACATGGGTCATCAAATGATACTGTATATGGCAATGTTGAAGGATATTTAAATAAATTTATACAAGTGGCAGAAAATATTTTTATATTACATTTGTAAAAATTGCAAGAAATTGATAACTAAAAGTTTGTTTTGCACTCATGTACAATGATATTTAGTTTAATTATTAAGCAGTAATTGTGTAATTATTTATTAACATTGTGTGCATGCCATAGATTTGTCTAACTGCACCCTAGTCTGGTTCTCTACTACATGTTAGCAAAGATATAGTCTCAAGAATTTGTGGAATAGAACTATTTGAAAATTGTTAACAATTTCTAGTTTCAAGTTATTAAGTAAAGTACATTTGCTGTAATTAAAAATGTATTTCTACTTCAAAAAATTGAAATATTAAGCAAATTATTTCTTCATATGTAATACACTTACCAACACAGGGAAGCTCAAATAGTATACTGGAGTTGGGATTCCGAGCATAGCCAGGATTGCAATAATTACACTTTTTTCCACCTACATTTTTTTTGCAAAAGCATTTGCCTTTTTCATCACATCCCTTTTCTATGTAAGCCCCAAGTTCATGACAGTCACATTCTAAACAAATATTTTCCCAGTCATATCCTTAAAACATACAAATTTTAGAAACGTATTAAAAATTACTCTTGCAATATTTTGGATCACTGATGTTTTGCTCTTCATTGGCATAGAAACCCACTTCACATTTTTCACAATTTTCACCTGCTGTATGATGCTGACAATCCATGCACACAAAACCATTTCTCTCTCCTGATTCATTGTATTTACTCATATTAAATCTACACGTTGATGAATGCATATTGCAGTCACACTCTAAAACAATGTTTTGAAATAATGTTAATAATGTTAATGAGGACCCTATATGCACATAAAATTGGGCCCAAATACGAACTTTTTCTAAAACTCATATATTTAGAACCAGAAGTGGTACAGAGCACATAAGAATTTAATAAAAAAAATAACCAACCCCTATATATATATATATATATATATATATATATATATATATATACCATAGACTAATACATGGGTCATCAAATGATACTGTATATGGCAATGTTGAAGGATATTTAAATAAATTTATACAATTGGTAGAAAATATTTTTATATTAAATTTGTAAGAATTGCAAGAAATTGATAAATAAAAGTTTGTTTTGCACTCATGTGCAATGATATTTAGTTTAATTATTAAGCATTAATTGTGTAATTATTTATTAACATTGTGTGCATGCCATAGATTTGTCTAACTGCACCCTAGTCTGGTTCTCTACTACATGTTAGCAAAGATATAGTCTCAAGAATTTGTGGAATAGAACTATTTGAAAATTGTTAACAATTTCTAGTATCAAGTTATTAAGTAAAGTACATTTGCTCTAATTAAAAATGTATTTCTACTTCAAAAAATTGAAATATTAAGCAAATTATTTCTTCATATGTAATACACTTACCAACACAGGGAAGCTCAAATAGTATACTGGAGTTGGGATTCCGAGCATAGCCAGGATTGCAATAATTACACTTTTTTCCACCTACATTTTTTTTGCAAAAGCATTTGCCTTTTTCATCACATCCCTTTTCTATGTAAGCCCCAAGTTCATGACAGTCACATTCTAAACAAATATTTTCCCAGTCATATCCTTAAAACATGGAAATTTACTCTTGCAATATTTTGGATCGCTGATGTTTTGCTCTTCATTGGTGTAGAAACCCGCTTCACATTTTTCACAATTTTCACCTGCTGTATGATGCTGACAATCCCTGCACACAAAACCATTTCTCTCTCCTGATTCATTGTATTTACTCATATTAAATCTACACGTTGATGAATGCATATTGCAGTCACACTCTAAAACAATGTTTTGAAATAATGTTAATAATGTTAATGAGGACCCTATATGCACATAAAATTGGGCCCAAATACGAACTTTTTCTAAAACTCATATATTTAGAACCAGAAGTGGTACAGAGCACATAAGAATTTAATAAAAAAATAACCAACCCCTATATATATATATATATATATATATATATCATAGACTAATTCATGGGTCATCAAATGATACTGTATATAGCAATTTTGAAGGATATTTAAATAAATTTATAAAACATTTGTAAATATTGCAAGACGTTGACAATTAAAAGTTTGTGTTGCAATTATGTACAATGATATTTAGCTTAATTATTATGCAATAATTATGTAATTATTTATTAATATAATATGCATACAATAGATTTGTCTAACTGTCCTCTATTTTGAACTACATTCTAGCAAAGATATAGTCTCAAGAATTTGTGGAATAGAACTATTTGAAAATTGTTAACAATTTCTAGTTTCAAGTTATTAGGTAAAGTACATTTGCTGTAATTGAAAGTGTATTTCTACATCAAGAAATTGAAATGTTAAGCAAATTATTTCTTCATATGTAATACACTTACCAACACAGGGAAGCTCAAATAGTATACTGGAGTTGGGATTCCGAGCATAACCAGGATTGCAATAATCACACTTTTTTCCACCTACATTTTTTTTGCAAAAGCATTTACCTTTTTCGTCACATCCCTTTTCTATGAAAGCCCCAAGTTCATGACATTCACACTCTAAACAAATATTTGACAGTTAGGATTTGATCATGATATTTATCAAGCTCTTCATTTTATTTATGAAAGGATATTTTTAATTCTCCACTTACCTTTAGTATATCACTTTAGTATTTTTTGACAATCTAATTTCTATGATATTTATCTCTACATTTTTTTGTATTTTTTTCTGAAATTTTTAACACCAGCTAATGGAGTAAGTTAATGTTTTAATACAAGCAATTCACTAATCTCTTAGTCTGAAAAAAATTTTGTTATTGTGTTGTTCTTTTCATAAATTTCATCATGGTCTTCTTTAAGATTTTTTAAATGAATTGTTCAATTTCTACTTCAACTCAATCTCAAAGCTTGGAGTTTTTATAATAATAATTATTATTATTTTTAAATGATACATCTAAACTAATAACAATATTCAATACATCTTACAATGCAAACATCCAAAAATCAACTAGCAAGGATGGTGAAGCACTCTCTTGTCTCAAGCACCATGGACATTCCTGATAGCAACAAGCTTTGATTTTCAAATTGTTTTAAACATAATGTAAAATGTCTATATATTAATGCTAGAAGCCTTAGGAAACACAAAGTTGAATTTGAGGATATATGTTGATGCTTAACTAATCCTATTACAAGTGAAGTTGAAACAAATTGGTTGGCAGATGGTGATGAACCTAACCTATATGATCTTAATCTAACAAAAAATTTAAAAACTTTCAAAAACAATTCCATTAAATATTTTGGCATTGTACTAGATGAAAGACTAAGGTAAATTACAAATTATTAATAATTTAAAATTTGCACATGGAATTTGATACCTGCAATATGCTAAAGATGCTACAACTAATATTAGCCTCTTTCATGCCCTTGTAACAAGCTAATACATATTTTGTTGTTTTCTACTTAGTGGAACATAGCAAACACCAGTTAACAACCTTCAAACAATCCCAAAAATATTGTTCTCTAAACAAGAACACAATATCGTCAATCCCATAAAAAATAATTTAAGCATGTTATCTCCATATTTTAATATACAATATGCCTGTATTACTAATGATATTTAGCCTCAAAAATGGTTAAAAAATCGAAGAAATCTTTAGAAAAATATTTTGGGTGAGCTCCTTTTTGATGCAGGACTTACAAGCATTAAGCAGACATAAGGGAAACAAATCATTAAATATCATATAGACGGATATTAAAAGAAAACACAAAAACAAATGGTGAAGTAGATTTAAGGCAGCACATTTGTAAAGCATCACATTGTTTTTATACTCTTATATTTTTGCCACTTTTTATATTACACTGAAACAATATTTTATTTAAAAGTTCAAGTACTATTTTATTTCACATATTCTTAAGAGTACAAATTGGGTATGTTTTTATACTACATGTACCCAAAAAATTCATAAATTATATTGAGCCTAATTTTTATTATTATCTGTTTCCGTCTCACAGTATCACACTGGTGTGTCTCTCAGCTTGAGGAACTCACGAGTTTCCATTGATGTGAAACGTTTTCCTAAGGGCTCCAAGTATATCTTAGTTCTTACTTGCTGCTTCTAGTGCTCAACCTACTAACAGGAGTAGTACTCAGGCTCCCTTATGTTTAACACCCTCATAATTTCCTCTGTCAACACCCTGTACTTGTCCATTTTTTTCTTTCTCCTTGCAATATACATGCATGCGCTTCTTGTGGCAATATCTATTTCTGTTTCAATACCTTTGTCTTTAGCTACCAATCTATGTCTGGCCTCTGTTTTTCTATGACCTTGCTAGTCTGCATGTTGAAGTAACACATTATCTTAACCTTCTCAATCTCTATGATGTCCCGTGCCTTATCCGCATACCATACATTACCTCCTTCTAACTCATGCTTCCTGCTCAAGCTCCAGTGCACCATTTGTTCCTACTTGTCATTCCAAAACTTATACCTACTCATCCTAATGCAATTTCTCACACCCTGCTATCAGATGATCTACTGCTTCCAACTATTTCTTACATTGTCTACACTTATCACTTACAGCAACTCTTCTGTTCATGTATTTCCCAGCTTGTCTTCATTGCTTACTCCTGTGCTGGCATTATCAGTACTTCTCTTTTTTTGGCTATTTGTTTTAGCTGAACATACAATGAGATCGCTTTCTAAAACAATTTTTACTAAATTTCTTGCTTAGCAAGTGGCTTAAGCCTCCCAAACCACTCTCCAGTTCTTTGAAAATCAAAATATTCGTACGTGATGTTAGTAAATATGTTTTTTTATTTTTTCATAATTAGATTATAGTATTAAAAAACCGTACACATTATTATATTAATAACTTAACTCAATTCTACTTGGGTTATCCTCTCTCAAAAATGATCACAACTTTTGAGTGCTTTCACACTGAAACTTCTTGAATTTTCCCAATTTACTAGATATTGTTTTAAATGGGTAACTAGCTAATTATTATAGTTGTGTAAATCAATTTATGCTCACTTTAAATTTTTCCTCATTATGTGCTAGTGATTATAGATTGCGTAGTCTATTTTGATGAGGAAATCATAAAATTCAAAAATTGTTTCTCATAGACCTTGTCAGTGTGTACGACATCTCTATTCAATATTAATGGCCATAGCCGACAACGTAAACTTAAACTGTGAGAACGTATTANAATATATATATATATATATATATATATATATAAATTCAGCCTAATTGAAAAACGTGCTATATGGTCAATTAAAATATTTAAAATCCAAATTTGCAAGTTGCAATTAACGAAAGTCTTTCATTAGCCAAAGTATATAGTAATTCACTTAAAAATATATTTTTATTATTTAAAATAGAGATAAAGTAGCCCAACAAAAATGCTAAGGCCAGCTATAACAATATATTTTATAGATAATTTGAAGATTCTGAAATTGATCTTACATTTTTGGAATTTGATTTTATCATTTCTGAAAAAGATCGTGAAAAGGTTTTATCCTGACTAGTCCATGCGCTTTCTACAATATATGTACAATATCGTAACTCATGAGCTAATAAAAATATCTACAACTTGAAAATAGTATTGAATACAAGATTTTCCCCTTTTTTATCTAGGGCTTTAAATCGCCTTCGTTTTCAGGCGAATTAGACGGGCCTGTTGCCATACGTTCAAGATATTTTCGAAGTGGTCCGTAGATCTTGTTAACAGTACTTCAAAAGGTCAAGAACAAAAAAACCTTGAAAACACAAAATAATCCATCTATTTCTCAAAAACAAAGAGCAGTACCTCAAAATGACAAGAACAAAAAATAAAAAACGAACTAATCCATCAATTTATCAAGAACAAAAGTGTTTTTTGAAGTCATGGTAACGCTACGGATTTTTAAGGTAATACTGATTTCCTACAGTCCGTTAATGGTACCAAATTTTTTCACCCGGCATAGCAATTGTTTATTAAGAAAATTATCCCCATGGTTTTAAAAATCAAAAAGCTAATTGAAGGCTTTTTACATATATTTCATTGTTCAAATTATTAGTAACAAGTTTAAAATTCAATTTCATAAAGTTTAAAATATGCCTTCAAAAATCCAAACACGAAGAGGTTTTCTCTGTACGCAAGCAAATTGTCTTAAAATACGCTTTTTTGTAAAAAGTAGTTTTCAGTGTGAAATCTGACACAATGATTGTGTTTGCAGCACGTACAATATATATATATATATTGAAAATACCAAAACATCAAGCGTAATTTGTAAATGATCACTTTGAATAATTAATGTTCGCATGAGTAAAAATATTGCCCATTTCAAAAAGAGAAAATTCATTCTTACAAACATATTTTGGTTCGAATTTGGTTTTTAATTGAAGCACGCCGTTTCAGTTCTTTTTTCATTTACAACTCATCCCTACATGCAGGCTCTTTTTCAGAAAAACAATACATTTTCTACGTTTGCTGAAATAACTATGAATTCCATTGTGTAGCCAATAGTTTTTACTTGGCTAAAAAAAGAATGACTAAGGCATACTTATTTATTGTAAGCAATGATATATGAAATTCCAGAAATGTTTGCTGTGAAATCATATTTGTAAATTACAAACATAATAACCTTTGTTTTTTGAAAGTAATAATTGTGTAACAAATAGTTTTGCAGTGTAGTAAAAAGAATGGCAAAATGAAAAAAACACATGCATCACATGCAAAAATTTTGATTTCCAAAAAACAGGCGGCTTAAGCCCCCTAGATTTGACGTCACTGTTGCCCATTTTGTATTTTTTCTCAATTTTGAAATGCCACCCAATCAAAAGCTAGGAAAGTTGATTAAGATTAAGCAAGGGTTTACCACCGGAAGAACACATAGATTTACTAAATGATATTGATTAACATCCATTTTATTATGTACCTTCAAGGCCTACTTAAATGACGGCCCTTTCAAAAGAAATTTAACAGACAAAAAATTAGGCAAAATTGTGTTTTAAGGGACTCTATATATAGCAATAATAATTAAAATGAATATCCAGTAACCGTAAATATTTTTAGAGCTGGTGTAAATTTTGATAGTAACCGTAAATGTTTTCATGTGCTTTGTATGCGACACTGACTCATACCATATAGATATGAACCACTTGAGGTTCATGTTCTGCAAAGGGATAAATTTGGTTTACCTAACGCTGATGAACTGAAAAATTAATGATAAAAAAAAAGTTATGAAGAAGTTTCCAATTTCTCTGATTAATTAGTTTCTGGTACATTTTAATATTGTATATCATTGTAATTAATATCCGGTAAGTGTAAATATTTTTAGAGCTGTTGTAAATTTTACTATAACAGTGAATACTTTCGTGTGCTTTGTATGTGACACTGGTTTGATGTGAACTGAAGTTGTGACATGTTATTTACAAGTATTTATTTTTGTCAATGATGCTTCATTAAATTTACGAAGCTTGATTGCTTCCTAGCAATTTAAAAAGTTTGGGAACTACTGTTCTAGACACATGAAGAGGTTGTAGTCTACTTTCAATTTGCAAACAGCTCTGAATATTACTAATGCTAAGGGAGGGAAATCTTAGGGTATTTAGCTGCAATACATATATCTATTAGACCTAATATTTCATGTTACAATTTGAGCACATTTTTTATTCAAAAGCTCTTTTAAAACAGATTAATGCATTTCGTACTCATGATGCAAAATTTCTAATGGGATATTTTACATAGTTCTGCATAAAATAACATTTGACCAAAAATAAACAATTGTTTTGCAAATCAATATACCCGGTATGTATATATATATATATATATATATATATATAT
>CABFPE010000108.1:587803-612148 GCA_900660155.1 Hofstenia miamia
TATATATATATATATATATATATATATATAGTAGCATCGGTATAGTGCACGGACGTGCATTGACAATAGAACGACTGTTACTAATTCTCTATTTCACAGTGTACAGGTGTCTTATATACAATGTTTCTCATAATATTTACAAACACTAGCAAACGCGACAACAGCGGACTGGCCGATAACGAGAACTAGGTACCTGCCAACACAATATTTTGTTCTTATGGTGTTTTAACGAAGAGCAATCTAATTATTTTAGATAGAACTTATTTTATTATTAATTCATTAAATGAAGGTGTAATCAATTGATCTTTGCATTGCAAATTTTACCCATTTAATCCGGAAAGGTTTCTTCCCATTTACTAACCCTTAGCCAATTTTGTCCAGACCTAAAATTTGCACATCTTCAGATAAGAGCACGCCCATTGGTGAATGTGTGCAAACATTGTTGAGAATTGCATTCATGAGGCTGAACTACTTGAAACCAGGGGTGTACTCGAGGGGGCCCAGCCCATCTTGTTAGTTATATTATAGTTNTATATATATATATATATATATATATATATATTGGAAATAATTGCATTTCTTGTAAAGTTTTTAATAAATACTTTACAAATTCTGATATAATGGTTCCAAATCTATCCGCCCGTACCCGATAATGTTTCTACACATCCGGGAGTAGCACGGCGGCAATTGTCTGAAACATTACAAATTCCTATCAGAATTGAACAATATTAAGATAAATATATAGTTAAGTTTTCCATCCACAATAGTCATTAAATGTTTGTTTACTATATTATAATCAACACCTCTGAAGTTATAACTACTAATTGATTTTTGATTAAAAAATTTCTGTTCATTCTACCAATCACCCTTTGTCTAGTCGTTAGGACACCGCTACTTTGTTCCCTTATCTATTACATATAATTTTTTATTTATTTTCTATAACAAAAGTTCTAAATCAACCTCACAGAAAATGTACAATTCATTTACGCCGGACAGAGCGGTTAACCATTAAATTTACTTTAAAGATTTTTCTTTGTCACCAGTGATGTGAAGCATGGTTTAATTAATTACTGCCATTGCGAAAGGCTATTTTGGATATCTTGAGTAGAGTGGCAAATGGGTCAACCAGACCCGAGTCAACGCTCTGGTCGGGTAAAAAATTTGACTTATTAGGCACAATAACTATTTGATCGGGTTTGGTCGACGCTCAGTGTTAAATGGGTTGGAGGACATTTTTAGATGACCAATGTCGGGGCGGATCAATGAAGTTACCCATTTGCGTTTTGGTTTGGAGTCCACGATATAAATTAATAGAGTGCTATCATGGCCCACTACAGTGGGCCATGGTGCTACACATCACAAAAGATGCTTGCCGCTTTTTTCATGTTTGTTTGATGAATTTTTCTCTAAGAATTATAATTAAGTACTTACATCACAACATTTATCTTAAGCAGATTCTTGCAGGTTTAAAAAAATGACGTACCAAATAATAAACATTATAAAAAGAAAATAATTACGTTGACAATAACGTCGATCGCTAACACTCTTTGATTTATTAGGATAATATCCCATTAAGCATGTCTCACAGCTATCTCCTGTTGTATGATCCTTACAATCTATGCACACTCCTCCAGATTGGCCACCTGATGTTTTGTATTTCTTCATATTAAATATACATCTTGTCGAATGCATGTTACACTCACACACTAAAATATAATTTTGAAGCCTTAACATGCATATCATCTATTATTATGCATAATGAAGTTACTAAAATTCTACAATTGTAATTTTTGCAACTCTGCTAATTTTTACTGAATTTGAATGTTTTGGGTAAGTAATTTATTCAAATTATGGATCTATCTTAGGCTACGGTAACGAATTATTTTCAAATTATAACTAGAAACATTTTCAAATTACATTGGCAAGCATATGCGTTGTGTTCTGTTGCTTTCTGCCAGGGTAAATCATTGAATAAATCCTTGCATTCTCTGCAGTTCATTCCCATGGTATTGTGTCTACATTGGCATTCAAAGCGATGCCTCTCTGGATTGAATAAGCATCTAAATGTGTCAAAATGAAAATTACACACCAGAGGAATCATTTAACTCCAAAAAACAACTTATAAGTTGCAACATTTGGATCAATAATCTCGATGTTTGCAATATCTACTAATCTATACTGATAAAATAAAATAATAACTATAGTTAAGAGTTCCAATTATGTAATAGATAGGAAAACGTAATTTTCTGTTTATACTTTTGTATCCAATATCTCTGCTCATAACATGGTATATTCGACGATTGTTCGAAAACAATTCCGAACAATTGAACTGAATGGTTAACAGTGAAAAATTTTAAGAAAAATTTAAGGGAAAATTTGCGAAGTTAGAATAAATTCATTTGTTGAATTGTTATTTTGTCTTTTATGTTAATCCTCCTTTTTATTTACATGAACTGCACTTTGCGCGACCGTGATATTTATGCGTGGTTTCACTCCATGCCTGATCAAAAAACAGGGCAGCGGACAATTTTCAAGGGTGTTGGAAAGGAAATGAGTTATTTCAAGAAATATTCATAAAGATAATTGATGAAACAAGGGATTTTAGACAACAAACATTATATTCCTGAGCAAGCTTCGTAAAATAAGAACCAGGATTAGGAAATAAAAAATATCCATAAAATGTACAAAATACGCAAAACGATTATTGGAATCAGATTCCTTAACACTAGAACTACTGCAAATTTCTTTACCAAGAATACCCAACACATGTCAAAATGACCGGTGCTAAAATAATCTATTAAAAATATAAAAGTAAAGTTAGCTTATGATTGCTTCAAACATATTTATTGCAAAATACCCTACAGAATCCAAATTTATCCAATTTTGACAATCATAGGAGCTACAAAATCATCTGAATCATGTGAGTGGAGATAAGGAATTTGATTTAGACAATATTTTGGTTTACATCTTTGTAAATCCATACTTTTAAACAAAATTTATCTATTTTAGAATAAATATACTAGCTGCAAGAACAGCGATTTTTTAATTCATGAGTTTTATACGCAATATGATGCAATTTGTTGTAAAATCTTGACATTTCTCTCAGGCTACATGGAATTTAACAGATTGTATCCGAGATGATCTATGTGAAGTGCAATCAAATCAATGGAAAGTTATTATACCAAAATTGATTTCTCGACATAGCATATTTTATGAGAGCAATACCAAATTCTTTTTATCAAAGGGTGTGAACTGGCGCAAGCCTCAGTCCAAGAATAGCTCTAATATAAGCAAAGCCAATAAATTTTTAATTTCACATATTGATTAGCCTGACATTGGTTTTGAAAGCTAGGACTTAACAATGGTATTATTTTGATTTTTTCTTACCATAAAATCCGTAAAGATGATTCTTCCTGCAATAATCAGATTTGATAAGGTTCGTTTTGTTGTTAGTTAAATTTCTGGTGAGGTCATAATGATACCATGTTGACCAGATTTTACATTATTCCATACTGCAATTCCATGTTTTAATTCCCACAATAGTGTCATATTTAGCAATGAGGTCTAATAGGGGTTCATATATTGAACTACAATTTTAAGATGACTAAATCATCATTTTCAATAAGATTTTCAAATATAATGCCATCAGAATCCATGGAATCATCATCCTCTTATAATTTCTCTGGATTAAGATTGGCGAAATACTGAAGAACATTCAATGCTGAGAATTGCTGTGAATTACCAAGAATATGTTATAGAGTTAGTTCCATTGTAATTACTACAAGTAAAGTTGGTCTGTTAAGTGCTTTGAATACTTACAACAGTTACCGGTCAAAATGATCGGAATGGGTATTGTAGGTATTCACATAAAAATAGTTAAAATTCAATGAAAATTTTTAATGATCACAAAAATAATTTTGCATCATAATAAAATAATTGTAAGAAAATTTCCAATCATAAAGTTCAAATGAAAATTTTTACAAGCATTTTGTTTCCAGTTAAAAAGACAGGCTTGGGTATTCTAGTGTTAAGGGGGTCAGAAACATTGGCGGTGGGTAGGGGTGGCGAGTTTGTCTTCATTCAATTCTAAAAATACAATGCTAAATGGTCAGGCTAATTCAAATTCAATATCTCAATTTATGTGATTAGGGTTACCTAAAGTAGCAAACAGCTTTGTTCACATTTTTGAACAATTTTATCCAAACCTGTTAAGAAATATTTACATCCTTTGCTTTTTTTAAGAATTATTCCTCTGCCTCAATGACATAAAAGTATTAACTTTTTCAATGAGAAATCCAAATTTTACATATATGACAATAGTTGAAACATTGGAAACTATTGCTTTTTCCTTGCTAACTGAACTTTTGGACATGCAAATTGTATATATGTTCATGCAAATTTATTTTAACATAACTATGGCATTCTCTATACACATAATAATAAATCAATACGTTCTCTAACACAACCCACTACATTTGATTTTAGCAATTGATTTTAACAACTAATTCAAGAAATATTATATAATATTTGGATCAAAAGCAAATAAAAGCTTCATTGAATGCCTTTCTATGTAATAAACCTAATAGTAAAAAGAGAATAACAAGATAGTAATAATGAAGAAACAAAATAGCAACATAGAAAACAAATTTCAATATTCCAAATACCAATGCTCAATGCAGGGCCCAAATTGTATTTTAACATGGTTGAAATTACGTACTGCTTGTTGTACACTATTTACTTTCAAAATAGAATTGTCAATGATTTGTCCTAAAATGTCAAGGCAATGTACACTCTGGGTCTTCCCTGATGGTTTTACCAGAATTTCAGGCTGATATAGTTGCAATTACGATTTACATTCCGTCTTGAATGTATTCCAAAGCAGCTCAAACAGAGATAGTGGAGCAAGTAAGGTGCAAAACTCAGAAATGTGATTTGATTTAATTCAGTGTCATTGAAATTATCTTCAATCTGACTTCAATATTAAGCAGGCTTGTTCAATATCAAAATTTCCCAATTTTGAGAATTAATTCGCACGTTTCTAATGCGTTAATAGGCTATTCTGACTATATCTACGTTGAATTTGAAGTTTGCTCCTCAGCATTCTAATAGAGGGGGGAATATGACAAAGATTGTCGAATCAATAACATGCATTCTAAGATAGTTTATCACGAGAACTTATATATATATATATATATAGTCTATCAAAATTTAATGAAAGAAGTGTGTGTAGTTACACAAAATGGAATAGGATAAGATATTTAGAACTTTATGAATGATTTTTTTTTGAAATATAGCTTAGTAACAACAATTCAAATTCAGACATGTTAGAGTCGATGCATCATTTTCTCATAAGTTCGATAATTTTTTCAAATAGTGCACGCATTATTACAATTTCATAATTTGAATGGAAAAATGTAGATTAAATATAGATTAGGACTAGAGTTACAAACAAGAAGGAATCCTTGCAACCCTTGCCACAATTTTGTATTATTTTGCAATACTGCAATCGTAGTAGTCAATAAATTTTGAAAATTAATTAGAATAATTTAACCGGATTTTAAGCTGATTAACTGGCTCCTGCAGATAAACTGGTCCAGTTTAGCAGGTCTTAGCCTGACCGGATCCAGCACTATTGGAAACTTCTACCTTTCTTCATTTGAGACCTCTGGAGGGGTGAATAAAGTGAAGAAAGGAGATCGAAAATATAAAATAATCTTCCTACGAAATCCTATCCAGGAACCTCAACATTATGATATGCCAACACTATTAAATCAGTTTAAATTTAAATACATTTCCATAAACAATTTTTCTATGAAATAGTCACTTAATTTCAACTTTCCTGAACTTCAAAATCATTAAGAATCCTAAGGGTCTTCAGGGATTTTATGGGTTTATTATAATAGTTTCAAACTGATTTTATCATAATTTTACTTACTAAGCACTGATTTGCTTCGAACTGGCAACATATAGTATATCAGCAAAGCAAACACACACACATGAAGTTTTTTCTAGGCAATATACTGTGACCCATGTAGGAAAGGATGAGCATATTTAAAACTGGATTTTTTATTATTTCAATATTTTAAAACTTAAAAAGAGTATTACTTTAAGAAAGGAATTTTTTAACAACATTTAGCTTCATTGTATGTTACACATACTAGAAAGATACGTTTTCTTTGGGAATGACGCCTAGTCTGCATTGAATATTTAGTTCTTTCTATTCAAACAATCATGGAATTTTTTGAGATCAACTTGATATGTACGTAATGAACAGTAATATGTACAGTTTGAATGTTAGCTTTTGATAAGACTACAGTTTTAAGTTGCAACGTTTAGCTGCTAAGACCTAACACTCTAGGTTAGATATGTTTTTGATGCTGTGACTAGGCTCAGAGGCAATTTGTTAAAATCTTTTTTTAATGAAGATTTCCCAAGTTCATGTTAAGCTTACTCAAGTCATGATAGAAAATGATTCTATTAGCAAGATTATGATTTCTATGTTTGAAGGCGTTGTATATTTCGTCAAGAATTTGCTGAAGATGTAGTAAGTAAGTGAATTAGCCAAACAGATTGTACAGAACTACAATTTTAATGAGGCGGCCTTGATGATAAGGAAGCGCTTTCCTAAATAAAATGGCGACACCACCATTGACAGAATTCTGATCAACCTTAGAGGTAGATGTCCGAAAACATTTTTTTACGGGGCATAGTGTGCTTTAATTTTCTGGATTATTAACTATACGATTATATTTTAGTTTCTTTACTATATATGCAGCAAAGGTGGACATTGGTCACACAGTGTCACCCATGAGCCAGCACCCATTCGCCTCATCCATGTTTTTAAAATCATGAACCGATCCATCGTGACACCTAGATTGTAACAGAATTTCACCTTGAAAAAAATTGCAACAATAAGACTGTTATTTAAATAATGTTGTTTCGTGATGCATTATTGCATTGCGCAGTGCAGGAAAAATAGTTCTGCAGACAAAAATCAATATCGTAATGCTATAGTATTGATGATCATGTGATAGTGACCGACGACCCATGCGGCCCAACCCTAAACTGCGACACATCTGGTCCAATTACTAATGGGTCACTGACCCATTTCCAACTCATATATGTATTACATAGTCATCTAGAGAGCATGAAATATAGAAAGCCATGCGTGATATATATTCACTGTACCAACAAATCAAGCAAAACTCAACACAGGTATTGCTAAAAAAGTTGGCACCTTATATTTAATTATTTACTATAAAAAATTGCCAAATTATTAGTGCAGTGTTTGAATTCTTGCGCAGTCTTTAGCAGGTAGCTATTTATTAATGATAGCTTACGACATGGCCTTATTGTTAAAAAGCTTATATTCCATTCCAGGATTTCCAACAAAGCTTAGGTCCCTTCATTAGTGATTTCCTTCATAATCAGAAAAAATGCATTTCCCTTGATGGTAAAAATTCTAGTATTAAGCCAACTGCTCTTGATGTTCCTCAACGCACAATCTTGGAACCAATAGTTTTAAAGTTTGTTTATGACTATATGCAAATTAAGAGAACAGAAGCAATCCTAACCGAATTTTCCGACGACATTACATGCTGTGTCCCTGGGAAAATGGCAAGAATGATGCACCTGCTGCTATTTCAGAAATTCAAAATTGATGTCAAGCAACCAATCCCAAAAAATTTTCATTTTATTCACTCGCAAGCATGAAATGCCAACCAAAGTTCCCTCCATCAGACGAATAAATAGCATCACCTTATTATTGCTAAATTTACTATGAAATTGCTGTTTGAAGAGATGCAGAACTGTACAACAAAATATCAAATTTCACTGATCATCCCTAAAAGAAATAGTCCCCAAGCGAGAAAGTTACGTAACAGAACGTCTACTTGAACGAAACTCAGGAACAGATCTCCAAATGTGTTTCCTGAAAGATATTTTAGTTGTCTATCTGTAAGTCAGATGTAATTTTCTGATTTTATTAAATAAATTCTAATTCTAATTTAAATATGTTGAAATTACTTAAAAATCTTACTCTGAAGCGTGGCCATTGCAAAAGCATCTTCCAATTATACTTATGTCACTAATACCATAAATATACGGGGCTTCGGTTTCAGCTAGAAAAGACAAATCCTCAGATGACAATGAAATCATCTCATCAAGTACAATTTTAACGTTAGTTGCATCTAAAACATGTTTATATTGAAGAATAGTTAGGGAGACATTTTCATGCTTAAATTGATTGGCCTGCATAAGTTCTTCACTGCATCCAGGTTGATGTACCTTTGCCTTTGTGATATTAGACTGATTAGACCAATTATACACAGCTTTGCAGTCGTCTGCAAAAAAATGTAGGTTTGTCCAAATCTTACCCAAATTTTTTGAGATAAGAAATCGCAAGCCTTTGGGCCAAGGTGAACAGAATTGAATTTTTACTTCATGGATTTCAAGAGTTGCTTCAAAGTTGAAAGCCAGCTCTAGTCCCTGTATTGGATTTTTGGATGGTTTGCTTAACCAGCAAGTTTTGCTTCTTTCTATATCTGTGGCATACATGATTTTATTATTTTCTCTAGTGCAATTAAAGCATTTCATTCTTTGTCCAGAATTTCCGTTGCGTACGCACGCTTTTTCTTCACCATTAACACCGCAACCTGGACGATTAACTGTTGGAGCAAGAAATTGACCCAAATTCAAAAGCTTTGACTGACAAACTTGTGGAACATAATCTTTATCATAGCATTCATCAATGTTGATTAGAAAAACTTTGACAAGATTGACGAAGAAGAATACAAAAATACTACAATCTCTCATCATCTTTGTTTCACAATCCCGCAATCTCGTAAATAAAAATTGGTTGGAAATATTTTTAATCTTCAAAAGCTGATAATGATAGTATGTACTAAAGGAAATTCGCAAATTCGAATTGTGTTTTGTTACAAAAGTGAGCTGGATTAGTTGATGTAAATTTAATGAAGGCTTAAAACACATTGACAAATTTTGGAGTCATGGCACATGCATTTGAAAGTAATGTTAGTGAAACGTTATTGCAACAAAAGATGTTTTCTTGGATCAGCGCTATTATGTGAATTTCTTTGTACTATTTAGCATCAGTGATTAGATGATCAACCGATGTTTTTCCTTGCTGGTTTCTTGTTGTTTTTTAAAATGACCCTTCAATTAATTTAAGTGTCTGGTAGACAGATTTGCCGTTTTGTGTAGCGTAGAAATTTCAGTTTTGTTGTGTACACAAAATGTTACGTGGGGAAAATAAATATTAAATCGGCATAAAATTTACAATTTTGCATTTGTTTATTGGTTAAGCTAAGCATATTCAAATAAACGTAGCAAAGTTGCAGTTGGCAGTCAGAATTGCACATTGTTTTACTATTTTTAGATAAATACAGGTATACTCTATTGCAAACACTGCAAAAAATATATTGAGTTTAACAATTTATTTCAAATTGACCAATTCCATTTATTCTTCCTTACTGAAATATTAGGATAATATAAACTCAACTGGAACTTAATTATTCTGAGAAACTTTCTTGGAAGCTGTTGCAATGGATTGCAATATATCTGAGCAATTAAATATTTTGAACTCCATTAGTTCTGTCAAATGAATTTGAAAGAAGGCATGTTCTTATAATGGTTAAACATTTTGTGCTTTTTCTAGATTCCCACATTGTAATTCAATTTGAATATTTTCAATAATATTTTTTCACTAGCAAAGCTAAGAGATTTGGTTTCTTATTCATTGTATTTGGAATGCAATACCATGAAATTTAGTGCATTCTCTCTATTCACAATTGTCATTACATTCAATATGATAACTTCAAGGGATGTTTTAGAAAACAAATAATTTTTATTTGGAATTAACATATATTTACAAACAAATTTATGAGATAAGAAACTGTTAAAATTAATTTTCCATTCAGAAATTTTTAATTGTGATATCACTCACAAAAAACAATGCTTCAAATGTATGTGCCAACCAAAGTACATGTATTAGCCTGCATTGTTTGCAAAGATTCTTACCATGACTTACCTTGGCAAAGAGGAACTGCAAACAATGCTCATGTTTGTAGAAGTAAGTGCAATTATGACTTCTGAATATGTATGTATAATACTCTATTCATGCTTTCTATATATTGTAATTGGCCTGTCACAGTCGCCATGTAGAATCTTGCCAACCTTCCCACTAATAAAGCTTAACTTAATTTAGGAGCTGCTGTGACATTTTTCCCTCCTTGACTAGTACGGTAGGTGACAGATCCCAAATTTCCATCTCTCTTCTTTGGTTCTAACTTTGAGTTGTTTGTTAATTAAATTAATATCTGATCAACTAACATTGATAAGAAACTCACAAATATCCTTTTAGATACAAGACACGAGATAGATGGTAAAATGTATGGGGTAATCTACCCAACCTGAAGCAAAGCACAAAAGAGGAATCGAAGAATTACGCTATAATGAGCATTTCCATCTGATACTTAAACATCGAGAGAACCACCAACCACAACTCTAAGGACTCAGTGCAGTGAGATATTGTGCATGAATATGATAGTGACAATGTTCGATACCTTATTAATTTAGTGCATTGATTGTTCTTGTTATTAACGAGTTTGTAATATAAGGGAAGCTCGCAACCAGGATGCATTAGCTTGTTAGGTTTCCTTACATATAATATCCTTACATATAAATAAGTACATGTTAACCTAAAGTACATGTGAACAACCAATACAGTCATAAAAAGAGAATATCAGTAGTACTGTGGTCCACTGGTAACTATACATAATAAAATCCATACAAGATAACACAAACTGATTTTGTAACTTCCTATGAGGGCTAGGTGTAATAGCATAATGTAATAAGTGAAATAATACAAACAACGAATGATAGGAAAGCTAATACGAGTAAAAACACCTATCCTTATACCTAACTTATGAGCACATTGGGTAGGCACCGGCCATCAACAATGCCCCTGTTAACTGAAGTTGTGAACCACCGTCTAGAATACCCTAGTGCTTGAATGTTTAGCTTTCCATGATAATTAATAAAATAACCTGACACAGAAAAGCAAAGTAAATCCAGTAAATTCAAGTCATCACCAAAATGATAAATCACACAATTTTTATAGTGAAAAATAATAAACAGTCAAATATTTGACTAGTACCTGCTAATCTAAGTTGTTGACAATTTCTAATTCTTTGATTTTCTTTCGTCTGCCGATGACGCACTTCTGCCTTAATTAGCATTTGTGATTTTGGTCTATTACTTTTTTGCCAAATGAATAAATATCAAAAATTACTGCACTACAATTTTCCAAATAATTAATTAATCATAATCATGTGTTGTACAATTAATATTTATTTTAATATTCAGTCTTAGTTTCTTCCTCTATTTTTCTTAACTTGACCACACATGATTGGATTACATTACAATAGGAAAGACCTGTCTTGACCAGAAAAAATGGGATTTTTCAAATTTAAGTTTTTCATGTTGTAAAATTTTCACAAGGGGGGCACTTCCGGTTTTTATTTGGAGTGAGCTGCTATTTTCCTATGCTCTAAGATTTCTGTAGAAGGTCATCTTTGCATGTCTGATGTTGTATATAAGGGTAGCTTACCAGCCATTTAATGACATGTTCTCATTCTGGCAAGTGAATCAACTAGAAAACTAAACAGAAAAACTCCTATCTTTACACCTAACTTAAGACCATTATTGAGCTCCAGGTTACCAACCATACCGTGTGATGAATACCTGTGCATACAGCCACTCTGAAATCCTTTTAAATGAATTTGGGGAACACCTGAGAGCTGCCCATGTGGTTGAACATTTATCTTTCCATTTGCATATATAATCAAATCTGATAATACAATAAAAGATAAATCTGGTGAAACTAAATTCATCACTCACTATTTCTAATTAATTTCCACAAACATGTAAACAGTTGGCATGTACCTGTTCTTTAATACAAATTTTTTACCAATTTTCTTTTCTGCTTTATTTACACAATGTCATCATTAAAATTAGCTGTAGCTTTTCATCTGTCATATTTTTGTCAACTAATTTCTGACAACTGATCTTTCATAAACTGCTTAAATAATTTGTTTACTAAATTGTTAAGTGATAATGATGTTGCTGCAAATTTTAAAACATAAATATTATGAAAGTATATTATTAGTCTTGGTTTCTGCTTGTTTTTACCTTTTCTGCACATTATGGTACAAAACATTATTACAGTTTATCTGCCTCAGCCTTTGATCAATAATATATGACATAATAAATAATTGAATTTAAAAAAGAAATGCATCATTTATTTAACATGTTTTGGAATGATGCTACCATTTTCAAAAAGTTTCCCACTATAAATTTTACAAAATATTCATCAAATTACATATTTTTATATATTTTTTTATAATATTTTCAGTAAATTTAGTTTGTATTTATATTCATCTTTTTTGTTTAAGCTTGGCACTTTTAATTCTATATAAATTGATTCAATGATGCTTAGTTGAAAATTATCAATTGCCTTGGATAAAATTTTTATAATAAATAATTGTAAAACATGTGTTATTACTAGGGCAACCATAAAGTTATGAAGTTAAAATAACTTAAATAAAGTTGAAAATGTTGCTTTAAGTTGCCCCAGTGGCAGTTGTTGTTGTGAAAAATCTTAACAAAGATTGAAATTTTCTGTCCAAGAATGTCAAGAAATATTTCATGCTTTATTTTAACAAGAACAATTAATGATATGTGAGTTTCCTGTGTTTAATCATACTTGTACTTGTTCTCCATTGGAAAAATAAGGTTATATAAAGTTAAAAAGATAAAATTTTTAGGTTAAAATCTCTGGGAATAAGGTTAAAATTATGGTAGCCTTAGTTATTACTAATACCTCACATTTTCCTTTACAATGTAGTGTGTTGCAATAAACTACATCATCTATACCAAATGAAATAGTGCATATTGAACAACTCTTCAAGGATTATGACAGTTATCAATATATCCTTGTAATGGTTGAAACTTCACCCTTCACCAAAAATGCATGCATGATACCTATGATCAACCAAAAAAGCACAAACAATTGCATCAACATTTTACTAAAAATAGCAACACATACCTTGATCTGTCTGAGCTAGACAATATTCCTGAGTCACAGTTTCATAGTTCTGTGACATATCCAAAATTGTTCTATAACCACTATGTACCAAGCCTCCCCATAAGGTGAACACTACAAACACTAACAACTCCAAAATTGGAGTAAGTCACTAAATTTTCTGTTTACTGCTCATGAGAATGAAGAGATCAATCTATGCAATATCAAACAGTAGCAAACTACCAGGGCAGACTGCAGACCTAGAGTGTGGCACCCACACAGTAATAGTAGTCCACATTCATATCTGGTAGACAACTTGGATACCTGTGGAAACTATGATCATATTATGGGAGAAATGACCCAATTGCAAACACTTGACTATTATGTTGACACATTGAACCCTTTCTCCTCTCATTGGTAAACCTTGGAGAGCAGAGCAAGTTTGAGTGGTCATTCAACCTTGGTTACCTATCCATGGTATGACCTGGATAGCATAACCATTGAGGGGTCCAGCACCAACATTGAATGCTCTGCAAAATGGACTAGTTTATCTACTTTACCAGAAGATACTGTACTGCAACCACTATTTCTGCCACACAAGAAAACATCAGCACTCATGCTCCCCCTCATCATCCTCTAGTCAGCAATCTGTCTCACAATCTAAAGAACATTTGGAGAAACACTGATCTCTAGTTACTATTATTGGATCTCAAACTTTGCATCCATATTTTGTCACAAAACAGAAAGTGAGATACATTATCAAATTTCTGGAAGCTAAAGCAGAGATACATAAATAATTGGATACAGCTCATCATCCTATTAGTTGTTATAATATGCCATTCTTGATAGATACAGAAAATGCCCACCAGTAAATACTTTGATTTACTATCCTCACTCTATGAATGAAGAAATTAATCAATAGTATTTTCATAGTATAGTACACAATTGCTTCAATAACAAGTTTAGATTAACTAATGTGGCATAATGACATTTCTACATGCTTGGAAATTTCATTATTTCATTTAATTACAATTTCAATTTTATTATTACTAATTATTTCCAAGTGAAAATAGTGTTATTTATATTTTAGTTTGAATTTCTGCTAATTTTGAAACATGGTAAAATTGAAGTGGAAACCAATTTTGTACATGCTACATATATACCTACATGTTCATGGTGTGCTCCTGTTTACAGATACTGGTTAATTTTGTACATATATCCAAGTTTTGTTCATTTTATTTCTTCTTTGATTTATTCTCAGTAAATTCATTCTATTTATATTTTCTCTTGTTTTTACTTTTATTAAATTATGTTTTTCTAATTTTCAACTGCATAGTTAAGGGTGAACCAGATGGTGGACAAGTTGACTGGTATATCCTTTAACTTAGGTTAGGTATACAGCTAGGGCATTCATACTACTTGTCATTCATTGTTAAAATTATTATTAATACTTTCACATAAATTGGATGAGGTGAGGAACACACTCAGCATAGGTTATTTTGCTTAGCACTTAGGTTTACCATTTGCATTCAAGAGTTAGGGCTTCCTTACTATTAATCTAAATAGGACTCTATCCTTATGCAACTCTTCTAAAACTTTATCAATATTGGGTTGGACAAGTGTGGTCACTCTTCTCTAATATGAACTCCTGTTTACTTTAAACTTTTATTAGGATAGGGTATACTAGCAGGAGGAGTTAGTTAATTATTTGTAGCATCATTCCAGCCATTCATCAACTCAAAACCCTCAATAGTATGGATTATTAGGAAATTATGCTGATTTTAAATCCTATATTAATGGATCATAACCACTTTTATTTCTAACCTCTCTATGAAGCATTACTTGAGGTAATAGTTCAGATTTGCTTATTTTATAATACACTTCCTCATCTACACTGTCAACATGACTCATTATATAATAATTCTGGTTCTGATTGTGTAGAATTTCAAATTGCACCTCATTGTTTAGTTCTGTGTATTGTATGCCACCCATTGTGAGTTTTAAATTTTGGAAGTGTAACATTTGTCCATTGCTCAATTTGTATTGATTACTTGGCAGTGTTTTTATTATGGTAAATGTTCCTGCCCACAGTAATTGATGTTGCTAGCCATATATGTATACACCAGGTCTCCTACTTTATGTGGTTTCCCATATATGTTCTTATTGAAGTTATTCTCCTGCTGCACTGCTGATATTTTCATAACTCTACACATTGTTTCATGGACATCTGTCATCTGATCCTTCAAAATTTTCATGTATTGTTTGTTTATTTCCTTGTAGTAATTTAAGTATTGCATCAATTATGGGGTTGATGCTTTTCAGCAATACCTTGAAAGTTATTGATTATGACCAGCGCATGTTGGAAGCATTTGTTGTCTTTTGATAGCATTTCAATGTTGATGTGAACTACATCATTTGTTGCCATCACTATTGTTTTTTACAGGGTTGCATTCTGCTTTGGAAAATGGAGCTTGTTATTCAGTAAGCATGCACTTATTAATTATGTCTTCAATGACCTTCTCTATGCTGATAGTTATATATTTTGTGTTAAATGTCATCTCTGTTTGTTTTATGTGAAGATGTTGCTTTTCATGTATCTTCCTCACCAGATCTCTTTTATAGCACTTGGGTCTCACCATCCTCTTGTTTTGCCTTCTATGTACAGCAGCCCTTTCTTATTGATTATTTGTTTGTATCTTCTGAAATATCAGTTTGCTTCTTTCTTTATTAGTGTTTCTGGATCATTTACTTTTTCCTTATCTGCTTCAACATGCTTGTGTATAATTTCTTCCTTTGATATCTCCTCTTTGATCACTATCAGGAGTATGGGGTGTTTTTTCTGTCCACATTAATTTCTGGGAGTCTCATTCTGATTATGTAATAAAAACTTGAATTTTATTTTATCCCCATCTTCTTTCAGGGCATCCCTTTGATATTCTGGTAGCATTGTCCACAAATTTACATTTGCATGTAATATCCCCTTTCAATGTTTGATTGTGAATTTATACTAGCTTAGTAGTTTGATCCACTGGGATACCAGCAATGACTTATACTCCAGAAAATTTATTCAGAAATAATGGTTTCATATTGTATGTTTACAATCTAAATTCCTTCCCAATGAGGAAGTGTATGAACTTTTTGATGCTTTCCACTAGTGCAAGCATTTCTACTTTTGATGATCCATAATTCTTCTACAGTTTTTAAGTTTCCTGCTAAGCCACTGGACTGGTTCTTCTCTTTCACTTTTTATCTGTTCCAGACACACCTATCACAACTCTGCTTGTGTTGCAGTCTAGTATAAATGGCTTTTAGTAGTCTGGAGTGTTGAGTAATTCTGTCTTTCCCAGTGATTTCTTTATGATGTCTAATTCTTCCTGCTCTCACCATGTCCATACAAATGGCATTCTTTTCCTTAGAAGGTTTGTAATTTTAGCTGACATTTCTGCTAGTCTTGGAATGAAGGTTCTTTCATTTTAATCACTCCATGTTTGTGTTCATGTCCTAGGAATACTATTTTTGTCTTCAGTATCTCAGATTTGTTTCCATTTACCCTCAGCTCAGAGTTACATATTATGGTTAGTGTCCTATCCAACTTTTCCAAGTGCTCTTTTTCTGTTGTACTGGCCACTAGAATATCATCAATACATGCCAACACTACACTCTCCACTTTATTTCCACTGTTTTCAAGACTTTTGTGATGTATTCCTGGATCATTACCCTATAGACCCAATTGTTCAGGCCATATAGCATGGTAAACACTGTTTTTTCTATATTGTTTGGTTCCATTGGTACTTGCCAATAGGCTTTGCAGAGATCAATTTCTGTGAAGTATTTTTTTCTGTGTTGCATTATAAAGCATGTCCTTGATCTGTGGTAGAGGATGTGCATCCTTTTTCATATTATTTAGCTTCCTAAAGTCAATACATAATCAATGTTTTCTCCTTGTTCTATGAAGACTCTAAGTGCCACATATGGGTTTTCACTTTGTTCAAATAATTCTGTTGATCAATAGTTCCTGCAGTATGTTGTTATATTCTTCCTGCATATGTTCTGGCACTCTCTGTACTGACAGTCATATGGGTTCATTCATCATCATCATGATTTTGTGGACTTCCCCAACCACCTTTCTTATGCTTATTTTTCAAAGTTGAATATTCATGAATGTCTCTTTAAGAGGTTTTGTAGTCACTCTCTTTGCTTTGTCACCAATCATTGATAATCCTCATTACATATTGATGAGATTTTTGCTTGATCATCAGTTTCTTCTATTGCAACCATATTTATAAGAAATGAAAATAGAGAAAAAGTATATATTGAAGGAAATGTGACACCATGGAACTAATATAATGAAGGCTAGTTTATTTACAAACAGATAGGAAAGGTATGCAAGGAAATCAAAAAAACAACAGTCTAAACCAATCATACTCTTCTCAGGACTCAACAATATAATGTGGGGAGAACTCTGGATTGATAGTTATGAATATTATTACTTCACAATGCAAGTGGATAGAATATCAATTGTTAGATTGGGGAAAATAATCCAGATGAAATAACAAGGAAAATGTACAAAACAATATAAGCACATTCTATGATGAAGCATCAATTACAAAATCACTATGGTCAATGTACTAATAATTTTTCCCATAGACAAAGATAAACTCCTATTTAGCTCTCACAAGCTAAGTTGATGCACTAATTGTATGAGAAATACTATGAAGCTAAATTAACTCAGAAGCTCATGCATGATTTCAAAGAAGTTACAGGATCCACAATTTATATCCCATTAAATGACACTAACAACAGAAAAAGAGGTGGTGATGAAATTAACAAAACAACAAAAATATGAAAATATTGAATGGGAAATGCCAGAAACACTGAATCTGATAAGGAACTCATACATGGAGAGAGTGTCACATTTTATTGTTCCTTATTATTAAAAATAAAAATGCAACTCTTAATAAGTAAATACTTATAAAATGTACAATGTTTACAAAACAAGATTGCAAAAAATCTAAGCATTTAATGCATTTGCTTTTTTTAAATCATTTGCAAGGGTTTGAACAGCATGGTTTTTCATTAAGTTCCTTCAACTTCTTTGCATAGTAATTTATTATCTTTTGCTTTTCTGCTGGAAGCACATAATAGTGAGTTGCAATCTCTTCAGGGTGATCTGTCTGAGCATAGTGTGTATGTTTTTTACTTAGAGAAAGTTTCTGTTTTTGATCTACAATATGGGTTTCCCACATTTTATGAAAGGCAGTAGGCATAAAATCAAAATCTTTGTATGCAGTAAAATATTTTCTATATTTTTTATACATTTGTTTGTATTATGTTCAGGAGTGTGCTTCCCAATACTGAATGCATATGTTGGCTTTATTTGATTCTCACTTTCATATTGATCAATCATATTGCAAATTAAATAACAATTACAACAATATCAACATATATTTAAATTCTTACATACAAATATATGTATTAAGTCTACAAACTTATTAACAATATAAATAATGCAACTTTCTTCATATGAGCTTAGTTATCACAGTAAATGTTTATTTCTTGGTTACATTTATTAACTACATATAAATGAATAAATATTTTTATTTATTGTTCTTGAGTTGCACATCTTATTCTATGATTTGTCAGGTAATTGATATTTTTTCACATAATAATGTTTTTCATCTTCTTCTTAAATATTCTATAATTTTCACTTCTTTTGCTGTAATCCATTTTGTTCCATAGTGATATTGAATAATTTACGAATTTGTCTTTCATTACTTTTCTATTATACTTAGTCTTACCTAATGCAATTGTTCTTTGATTTAGATTATTAGAAATGTTTGATTTTCTTTTGCAAAATATCAATAAGCATTTAATATTTTGAAGAGCTTCTAATGATCTTAGATGGTATTTACACATTATTTCGTTTTAGTTTTTGTTACTAATTATGTTTATTCCCCATTTAAATGCTTTTTCTAATTTTGATTTTGCTTTTTTCTTTAAGTTCATTAGTAAACAAGATGAGTACAAGAAATGGGATAGAACAAGTGATCAAAAGAGTATTACCCTCAATTCTATTGGTATAAAGTCTCTAATTTTTTGAATTGCTCTTATACCATAATACGCCATTTTCTTTATGATGTCATTTGCCTCATCTTCAAAATTAAATTTATAATGAATTACTACTTCCAAATATTTCAGTTTTGGTGATTCCTAAATGACGTTGTTATATATCTTAATACTTTCAAATGTTGATTAATTTCTTCTATTCTTAATTACCATAAATATAGTTTTTTCAATATTTAGTTTTAGCAAATTCTATTAAAAAATGATTGCAATTTTTCTACATTTATATGTAAAGTTAAAATATCATTACAATAAATGCAAATAATATAAAATATCTAAGGCACTTTTCAATAAACAGGGGGGAAATTCACAATGACATTTCGCTTTTTCCAATTAATTTTCTTTGTAAAATTCTATGAAGGTAATAAATCTTGGTTTATAGGGATCATCATTTTTTCAAATATTGCGATGCTTATGATAGAAATGCTTAAACTTTGTACTTAAGTTGTCATTCATTCCTAGTTTCACAAATCTTTCATTTAAAATATTACTGATTTCTTTGTCATTTGTAATAGATTCACCATTATCATTTACTATATAAGGAATTTCGTTTTCTTCTTTAAAATTTGAGAAATTCGAAATAAATGATCACTTTTGTTTAACTGATTTTTTTCATCAAAAGAATTTTGTAGAAAAGCTTGTAGATCAAAATTGCAATTTGTTGAGAATTAATTTCTTAATGTTTTATAATGATTATAGTTGGCCTTCATTCTTTTTTGACATAAAATTACACATGCCTTACGCCTTATGCATGCTTTTATTTCTTTAGATATCCGTATCTTCCACGCTTTATTACCATTTTTTTACATTGTGATTTTGAATCTTTGTAATAGGGCAAAGCTTATGATAAATACTTGTTAAATTATCAATAAACATCATTTTTGATCTTCTGTTGTACCAAAGTAATAATTATTCCAATTCAAGTTGATCAATTCTTTCAAAAAATTATTGTTGTTAAAGTATTTCTTTGAATAAAATCGTTTAGTGCAATATATCCGTGAATTTCTTTGAGTCCTTATATTATTAAATATTGCGCATGTCAGTAAGTGGTCTGATATGAAAAAATCTGTAACAAAAACTTCATATGTTTTAATGTTTGAGATGTCAGTAATGATATAGTCAATCGAAGAAAACTTAAAAAAGTTTATATGCCTTGGTATATTTTTATTCGGAACTTCCATATTAAAGACATCAATTAAATCGTAAATTTTCCTTTTTCAACTTCACAGAAATAACGTTGGTTATAATTTCTTTGTATAAGTTTTCTTCAAATGATTGTTTCTGACTGCAATAACTTAGATTGATCAAATAACAGACACCACATATATTAAATTGAATCCATAAGCTATCAAATTCAGAATGATTTTCAAGCTTGAAATTATGTGGTACATTTAGCAAAACACCACCACCTCTGGTTTTATGTGTTAAAACTTCTATCTCTTCGAACGATCAAAAATTTGTCATTTAAACTTTTTAAGTTGTCATTAGATTTCAATCAAGTTTCCGACACGATAATGCTTGTACTGTCATCAAAATTCTGAGTTAGATCGTACATTTTATCAACTTTATTCATAATACTCTGGAAATTGGTATTTACTAATTTTAATTTATTTTGCTTAGTTACATTTTTTTCCTTTACTTTGTTGCACGGTACAGTATTTTCGATTGCAATTTTATTACAATTCAGTGAAGTAAACTCACTTGTTTTTAAACAAACTAAAGGCAAAGGGCGGATGCTAAGATGACTCTCAAGAATAAAGGCATGCATTCCAAGCTGATCGTGACGGCTAAGGATTTGTATTTGTCAATGGAATAAGCATTTTTTTTTATCTTTCCGACTATTTCAACAGTTGGAACTCTATTAAGTTTTAATGACGCAGCAAGATGTTTTTCTCTACTGGGTCCTTTGGTATAAGCTTTTTGAATTTTCCCATGCTTCTATCTTGATTATATTATTTAAGTTCTTATTTACATAACTTAAAAATCTCTTTACATTCTTTTTCATTGTATTAAGAGCTTTTCCAGGTTGAAAAATAATGCTAATCTTACTATTTTTAGACTTATGCTATAACAAACTTATTAAACTTACTTCTACAACAATCCTAATAATCCTAAGAATATTTCTTAATAGGTTTACTAAGTATCACTTTAAATAATAATCTTAGTAACTTTAAGACTGTTTTTTATTAAGATTACTAACTCTATGTATAGTACTTAATAAGGATAACATAGTAAAATTTTCATAAAAAAATAGCTCAAAATTTCAGACAAAATGTGGTCGATATCTCTGATTTCCTAACATAAATATATCTGGAATGGCTAAAAATTAACGTACTATTTATAATTGCCGTGGGCCATCTATTGAAGCAACTTGGAGGAAATGACATGCTTATGAGATTCCTAAATAAAAATATCCCAAAAAAAATAGGTTCTGATAATAATCATCGTGGTTTTTCTTAGGGTAAAATTTAAAGTTTTCTGACAAGAATGTTGTATGTTATGATTTAAGAAGTCACACATAATGTATGTTGCGAGAAAAACATGAAACTTGCATTTATGTTGTTTTTGACAATTATATATGTATCAAAAGCTTATTTATATTTTTAATGTACATATACACTACAAATTACATATACTAATTTCCTATACATATATTATTGATTTTGTATGAAGCTCTTGTATAAGTTTAACGGCTCGTTCAGCATTTTGATTGGATCTACGAATATCAATTAATCATTTTTCTATCTTCCAGCGGGTCTCAAAGGAGTTTATTGCTTTCACGGATTTTTGTCTTATTGATTGCAGTCGACAAGCGTCGGTCCATTTATAAACGATGAACTCGCATGTCTTACTCAGGATGTGGCACCGGTCTGTCAGGAGAATAATCCTATAACTGCGTATATGCCGTATGAGTTCAATTATGCTTGGAGCTTCTTCCAGCTGATTAAGGGCCGACAAGAAGCTGCCTTGACATAGTTCATATAAAAATTTAAAGACTTTGTTCTATTTACCCAAAGAAGATGCGTATTTCTCTATTATGTCAATGAATTCGTAATTAAGATTTGGTTTTGTTGTTGGCTCATTAATAAGGAAGTTCATTACGTGTTTCAGAAGAAGGTCAAGCAAGTACATGGAGTAGGCAGCCAACGTACTGAGGCCTTTGAAATCCTTTTCTTGTCCCTTCATCCTGTATAAGTTTCAAAACCGGTATTCATGTAAGTCGTGTCATTTGAATGTTTTTCCAGCCATTGTAATAATTAACGAGCTGTTGCAACTTTTCAAAAATGTGTTTAGCTGAACCACTTTCACATTTTAAAACACCCATTGTAATTTCCTGTGAAAGATTTTTCAGAAGTACAACTTGATGCTCTTCCCCTTCTAGCTTTATACCATCAAAATGAGTACAATAATTATAATTTTCATTTCATGATCCTCCTAGTCGCATTCAAATACCCGATTGACTTCGGATTGGTACGTTACAACCTTGTTCAGAGATAGTTGCGAGAACATCATGAGCTTTATGTGTCGAAATATTTTTTACGCACCAGGAAACTTGCTATAGAAGTGTTGGATCTTTTGGCATTTGTGTCATATTCGCCTGAAGAAGAATACGAGGAAGAAAGGGAATATGTAGAAGAAGCAAATAAAGAGTTATAGTCATACTCAAAAGAATTATCCGCAATAAGTTCATGTTGAGAAGTAGTGGGTTGATTATGAAGTGTTTTCTTGATCCGTTTTTTGGATGAACTGATTTTAGTGGAGTAGAATAACCAACTTTGGATCCACTTTCAATTTGTCTATGGAAAAATGCTTTGTCCTCTGAACTTTTCTATTTTCCATTGATATTGGTGACATCAAAAAGTTGGATTACAATTTTTCGGAAGGATTTTTTTTGTTATGTCATTTTGATTTATTAGTCGATTGAGTTTTTTCTGATAATTGCAGAAGTAAGAAGAGGGAAGTCCGAAGTTTCTTTCTAAAGACCTTCTATATCTTGAATGATAATGTTTATTCTTTGTTTTTGCTGTTTTTGGTGTCAAAAAGGAAGGCGAAGTTACCAAGAATTTGGCGATTTGTCACCCTACGCGTGAGCTTTGAAAGTATTTCAGCATGTGGAATGCATGGATCTCGTTTTTGCTTTAGAGAAGAAGGAAGGTTTTTCTTCCAAATAGACTTACTGTTATTAGCGATGTTGCTAGAGTTTTTAGACATTGTATAATTTTTATATAACAGAAAGTTATAATGTATAGAAAATAAAGTCATCCAAATATAGAAAGTATTTTTAGACGGATGCCCAACTAATATTATATAAAATGCCATATAAATATTGAAATGCACTATTTTGTTTCGGAACTTTAATAATAGATGTAAGTCATTATAGTAAAACCCAAATTTGTGTAAAAGAGCCATTAATGCACTACTTTCAGACAGACTAGTTTTAAAGAATGATCTAAAATAATGACGTGAATTATAAATTATAAATATTTAAAAATGTTGAAATATGATAATAATACATACCTAAAATAATGTATTCTGTAAAACTACAGAGCAATAAATATTTTCATAATTTTCAACTTTACAGACGTACCCGAGCTTAATCCTACCCTAATCTAACTCTGATTTGCTCAATGTGCACCATAGAGCCAAGGTTTTACCATTTAAATCGATAAAAGAGGTAGCTATAATTATTCTTCCTGATTTATATAAAAGAGAAGTGATATTTTATCATAAGAGAGATCGTTATATTTTAGGCCTGAATTTTTCAAAGTGTTCCAAATATGTAAAGAAGGCTCGAATCTGGAAGCCCTAGCTCAATATCTAAGAAATAGCTTAAACTACCAAAAAGTTTGGTACTTTTTTATTATAGTTTAAAACGTATTTAATAAAGTTTAAGAACATGTTAATTTATTTTAGAGCATTTTATATAAAAATAATTCATGCGATTTTATAAAAACAACGTTTTTATACCTTTTAAAGGAGGAACTTTATATAAATTATTAAAGTTCAACTTTACCAATATTTTTTACAAGTAAATGTAATGAAATAAGTTTCATTTAAATGTATAAATAAAAATTTTGACATCACCCTAATATATATATATATATATATATATATATATA
>CABFPE010000108.1:612262-626290 GCA_900660155.1 Hofstenia miamia
ATATATATATATATTATACACATTGTATGCACCTATTATTGTCACCATCTATTTATTTACAATTATAGGTGTATACGATATTTCTCAATAAATTTTTAAGTTGTGATGTGGAAAAGATTTTTTCTGCATAGATGTGTTTGTGCTACTTACAAATCATTTGGAAGGACAGCTTAAGAAATATATTGGTGTAATATATCACATAGTGGTATTTGTGACATAATAACTTTTAGGTCTCGAGATATTTCTTTACGCTGATAAAATCTTATTAAACAAAATTTAAGTTACTCTTTGTAATATAAATTATCGTGAATTGTTCTTTCATTTTTTGAGGTTACATTGTCCTTAAAATCTGCATGCTATTCTAGATTAATAGACTTCTCATTAACTATGATTGCAAACTTTTTTATTTTTTAATGAGGTGATATCTGAAGAAAGGCCTTTGTTAGAAATTTTTACGTAAACTCACTTTTTGTGTTATTTTATTTTGAAATGGTAATTCCAAGAAATTGCTTAAATGTCTTTTGTATTTGTGAAATACTGTGTCCTTAATATTTTTATGCCTGGTAAAAAATATCCTTCTTTTGTACATTTGCAGTAGTTTTTGTACGCACAGTTTTCATTTTAATTAATTGCTTTGTTTCACTTGACAGCATTACTCCATTTTACTTAATTCATTTTCATTCATATTCTTTCTGTTTTTGGGGTTTTGATATTTGTGAATACTTGATTAGTAACTTTAATATTACATTTTGAAATTTTTTGCAATTATGTTTTTATTCATTTCACTGGTGAATAATATTCAACAACTTGAAGCTCATAAACTGATGATTTTATGTTTGATAATTAAATGTTCTATGATAATCATTACATGCTAAACATAAACAAGAAAATTTATGAAAGTTGGTTTGCAAAGATTCCATCAAAAGGCCTGATACAATAAATAGATGGTATGCTGATGATGGAAATATCGTTGGCCCTCTTCATGAGCTGCGAGAAACCTATACGAAGCTTATAGTAGATGGACCGGCATATGGCTACTTTGTAAATCCACCAAAATGCCAATTGATAGTCAACCAAAATATGAAAGAAGAGGCCTATAAATTATTCAAATCAACAAATATAAAAATTACCCTCGGTACAAGAGTTCTTGGTTCTGTAATTGGAAATAAAGAATATTGCGACTTGTTTTGTAATGAAAAAGTAAACACCTATCTTAATATTCTGAGGAAGCTAGGCGAATTCTCGAAAAGTTCACCTCACACATCATATTCATGCCTTACTCATGGCGTTCAAAGTAAAATCAATTTTATTACAAGAACAACACCACGTTTCAATGAAAAACTCAACGATATAGAGAAACTCATAAACGAGAAACTTTTACCAAACCTCACTGGAAGGCCTTCTTCCAATGCTCGTGAAAGAGAACTATTCTCTTTGCCGGTCCGAATGGGTGGCCTGAACATCAAATCACCGTCAGACTATGAGAATGAATATGAAAATTCAATTACTGTAACAAGACCACTAGACGAACTAGAACCGCTGCAAGCAGACATGGCGCAACACAGAATTATAGCTGACATACAGAAAGTATCAGTAACATCATTACAGCAAAAAGCAAATGACGTCCTAGATGCATTAGAAAGTGAGCAGCAATACTCAGTCCGGCTTGCCAAAGAAAAAGGATCATCCATGTGGTTAAATGCCCTTCCACTCAAACGATACAATTATCATCTTAGTAAGCGAGATTTTCTAGATGGCATATCGTTTAGATATGGATGGGATCCGCTAAAAATGCCACAATTTTGTCCTTGTGGACGGGAATTCACAGTTACCCATGCTCTTCACTGTGCAAAAGGCGGATACACCATTATTCGACATAATAAAATTCGTGACACTTTTGCACATCTTGAAAGATGTATGCTATGATGTTCAAGTCGAACCTAAACTTCAACCTGTTGATAATTTACAATTCTCAAAACTTACAACCTCAACAGACGAAGAGGCTCGGCTAGATATCAAAGCAAATGGCCTTTGGGGAACATCTTTTGAAAGAACATTTTTTGATGTGAAGGTTTTCAACCCCCTCTCAAAGAGTTGCCCAAAAAAGATAAAAGATGCATATGGATATCACGAGGGGCTCAAAAAGTCAAAATATGAAGAATGAATCATCAATGTTGAGCATAGCTCCTTCACTGCCTTGATATTTGCGACGACTGGAGGATGCAGCCGCTCAACTCATAAGACCATTAAGCAAATTGCTCTGAAAGTAGCTGAGAAGAGGAAGGAGTCCTACTCAGATGTAATCAGGCATCTCAGAACTGAAATCAGCTTTGCACTTCTGAGAAGCACAATATTGTGTCTGCGTGGTTCGAGAGCGCTCAAAGAAAGCATTCCAATGGAAAACTCCATTGCTGCCGTATGCACCGAAACGAGGATTATATAACATAAATGGTTAGCAAATTAACATATGCACCAACTGTATTTACGGAGCAAAGTTTGAAAAATATTGAATAGTGCATCAACAATCAGTGATGTTATTAAAATTAGAGTAAGACGCGAATTCTTAAAAATTATAAATAATCCTAATCACTGTTTAAGTGAGATGCTAACTAATATGAAAAAAAAATTAAAAGGGACTGAATAAAAAGCTATCGCTCACTTTTTTGTAGATTTGTTAATTATTGTAATATTGATTTTGTAAAGTACAAATATTTTGTTAAATATAAGTTTTATTTTTGATAGTTTGCAAAGGCAACAAATATACCTAAATAATTGCACCAATTAAATATGCTTATATCAGAAATCACATCAATTCATAATACACGTAAACATTTTGATTTAAGATTTTGGAATATAATTTCATAAACTGCTAAAATTGGCATGTATATCATAGCAATCAAGTTCAAGTACTTCAGATTTTATTGATTAGTAATAATCCTTTACCTCAATTTTAAAAAATAAATCATATCTTTGCCATATTTAGGAGTACTTGACAATGTTTATATAGTACGAAATAATTTCATAAATTTGTACAAAACCTGTCTTATAATTACTTTTATTTATCACTGATAATATTTAACGTTAAATTAGTTTTTAAATTTGTTGATACCTAGAATTCATGGATCATACCTAAATTTATTAATGTAGGACAGATTATGGAAGTAATGCGAATCTCACATTTGGCACAACATGTACTGGTAATATATTTTTAGTTCAAGTTTGCTAATTTTATACAAACCCATGCGAAGAAAATTTTGCTTTGATGTAACTTATTAATTATGGCATTCATTTATAATTAATTTGACCACAAAAAGACTAAAATTTTGTGTAAAGCATTTAACACTGATTAATGTGATAATTTTAGCATATTTAAAGTACTAAATACTATATGTGAATTAGTACTATAAATATATTGAAAAATTTGTTAAAATTCATGCTGTTTGGCACTTGAATACTTTTTCCATCAAAGCAAATATACAATGTTTTTGAAATTTTCTTCAACATAACAATTTCAAAAAAAAATGTTTCAAGATTAACACATTTTCTTTTATGTATAAGTTGATTGGTTTGCGGAATATTTTCTAAAAAAAATTTTCCTATATTACAAATTAAGAAGGATTTCCTGACCTATTCAGAATAAATATAAATTTTGATACTTATATCCCTGATCTATTAATAAATTTACTAGAAATTTGAAAGAACTACATAAATCTATCTAGTCTTCAAATGCTTTTGAATACAGTTTTATGTACATTTTTGTATATACTGGTTATTATATCCAAATATGCATAGATACATCTATGCAAAAATATTTATAGGAATGAAGGTCCATCTATAATCTATTTGATTTCGTGTATCCCGCTTAAAAATATATACAACAAAAAATTTTATTACAGATCCATTAAAACACTAAAATCGTTCACTAATTTGTAATCAAAACGCACCATTATTTTTAAAGTCACAATGTTTTTCTCGGAAACTTGGTTGCAGCTTCTGTTCATACTTCTTTTTATACTTTTTAACAGTATCATTTATTCCAATTGTCAAAGTTGATCGATTGATTTTGGATTTTGCTAAAACTAAATACTTTTTGTGCAATTTCATACTAGGACAAATTAAGCTGTATTCAGATTCTTTTCTTAGCTTTATTGTAATGTGCTGGTAATTACGTGAATCACTTCCATAATAAATTTTTTCAACTTTGAAGGTAACTTTGCGAGTATTGCCATTATCATTAATTGTAGTTGGAATTCCACGAATTGCTAAAAATAAATATTTTATTTCAGATACATATATTGTTACAATATTTTAATGAATGGTGAAATTTTGCATGCAAACACAGAAGTCATCAATGAAGATGATCGATGCTTTGTTAAAGTTACCTGATCCAGATTCGAAATTGCAAATACTCTTTTGCTTCAGATTCATTTTTGGGCAAGTATCTAAATATAAACGAATAAACTAATATATATTTCCATAGAAAGGAAACACATAAATTAATTCTAAGAATGATCAATTATAATCAGCCCGTTACCAACATTTCAAACATTTGTATATTTATTTCTCACAATGTCCATAAAATTATGAATTTATTATAAAATTAAAATATAAAACTCATCAAACCAAATTCTTATCAATTATTTAGTAAATTGAAATTATAGGGAACTTGAAAAATGTTCAGAGAAAAAGGCACAAAAGAATAAAGTTACCACAATTATAAATCCTTATCTTTCTAGTTTAGATTAAATTACTTTTTTTAAATTCAATCATTTAACTAATTACATATAAAACTCTCTCAGGGTTTCATTAAAATTTAAATTGAAAATTGAAATTGACCTACCTTGTGGTAAGGGTTCTTTATCTACTCTTGGCATTGCTAAAAAATAGAATCAAATAGCAAAATTATATGTTATTATTGAAACCAAGATAGAAAAAATGATTTTATACTATGATTTTTGTTACGTTTCGATTTGCTTTTAAGTGCGAATTATTTGCTCAAATCCAATAAAAACAAAGTAACAACTATACCTTAATAGAGTGTATTTAAAATTTAAAAAAATAATGTAATATTTAACTTTGATAAAGCAAAACGGCCACTAACTGCTTGTGAACATAAATTCAACAAAAACAATTAAGCAAAAATATAGAGAACTTTATGAAATTTTCGATCAGATTCAGACAAAGAATATACAAAGATAAAGCATTTTCGCTTTCCGAAACTTTCTATATAAACCGAGTGAAACTTCAGCATGCATCTAACATTAACTTTAAAATAATAAAAATAAAAATTGATAAGATATGTCATACAAAAATATGCAATTAGAAATATAATGACCCGGAAAGTCTTGGGAAAAACAAATACAATGACATCGTGCAAGGGATTCTGTAATTAAATCACATTTTTAAGACAGCTGGAATGTAACTATGTACAATTGCATCATGCGGGACAACAGTTGCAGTAAATATAACAAGCTCTATATACTTACTATACACTTCTGTACTAGTAGTAGTTTCTAAAAAATGAAGGTGCACAAATAATTGCAAACAGTTTACATGATGTGAATTCTTTACAATGACATGCGATTTATGTATATAGATTTCAAATATCTTGCAAAGAAATTGCAAAAACAAAATTTTTACGAATTTTATAATCCCAAAAACTAAAAACTATAATTATTATTTAGCATTAACTTACGAACACAAGGACTTTCTCTAAGAGTATTACCATCGGCATTCTGAATATATCCATCCACACACATATCGCACTTTGTGCCACTTACATTATCTCTGCAATGACATTCACCATTTTCATCGCATCCCTTGTCCTTGTAAGCTCCATATTCATGGCAATTACATACTAAACAGTTATGTTATGGATTCAATAAGAAATTGAAAATAAACAAATTACCTTCGCAATAAGCTGGATCGTTAACACTCTTTGCTTTGTTGGGGTAATAGCCAACCTCACATTTCTCACAGTTATCACCTGCTGTGTGATGCTGACAATCTATACACACTCCTCCAGTTTTACCTCCTGACGCCTTATATTTGTTCATACTGAATCTGCATTTTGTCGAATGCATATTACACTCACATCCTAAAATATTTTTTCAAAAAACGAAAAAGCAGTTTTGTGTACTCCTAAAAAACATGCATTTGCAAAAGAACATACATTTATCATAAAACATAAAATTTTCAAGAGTCACAATTTGATAGAGTCGTTTAAACTATGAGGAAACGATCACACAAATTCCGTACTCAGATTAGATAGAACTAAGCTGAGCTTACAATTGTCCATTTTTGTGGGGTTGACATTGAAAAATCATGGATTGATGTCTTTATCAAATTGAATATCATGGATGCATTTTTCTTACTATCCTCCTTTTACCAAACCAATGCAAGTGTGACTTTATCTTTTTAAAACAGGAGGGATCTTCCCATTTTCTGAAAAGATCAACTGTTTTTCTATCGCTGACCATATACTGATACTAAGTGGAATTTGAGCCTTCAAAAATATTCTACAAACTTAATAGGCTTTATGAACAGTTCCTCTTAAATTGCAGAATTCCCTTTGTGAGAAAATCAACTTTTTTTGAAAAATATGAATAATTCTCGAAAAAGAGGAGAGACACTGCCCCAGATTGGTAACTGGGCAGGGCCGGGTTTGGGCCTAAAAATTAAGAATGAATCGGGATGGGCCCGGGTCAGAAATTTCTGCACAACTGGTGTAGAATTGTTCGAAATATTATTAATAAATATACGTACATCTCTTACATTAAATGATGATATCAAGTATTATATACAATTGACTATATACACCAAAAAGTGAATTAATGGCGACAATAATTACAATTAATTCAGAAATTTTTTTAATAATAGCAAGAGACAATCAATTTTATTTATACTTTAGGTTTCCCGCGTAAACCTTAAATTACTTAGACAATACCCTGTGTTTTATTTACATGAGCAATCCCGCACATTTTCATATGATGTACCATAAACATACATTTATTACTGAAATCCAACTATTAACAATTTTAAAATGTCCATTAAAATCCTTTTTCAGCAGTGGATGCGTCCTTATTTCAAGCACATCATTTTTGATGTAATCACGATTTAACTTTATTGTAAAAAAGTGCAATCGATGCAAAAATGCTTTCATTTGCAATTATATGCTTACTTTTTTATTTATAAAAATCTTATGGTTTTGTATATGACGGGCCCGGGCCGTTCTTAGACCTGAATTTTACCAGTTGCAATGGGCCGTTCTAACAACACTTATTAAGATGGAACATCATTTGTGCATTTACTGTCACAAATTTGTATCAATATCAAATACTCTGCGATTTATAGTAGGTATTTATCAAAGAGAAAAATTCATTTTCAATTGCGGGCATGAAATTCAAAAATGCTTAAATCGTATCACATAAATTTTGGATGTATGAAACTGTTAAATATAATCCAAAAACCTGTTACAGTTAATGTGGATTAAATTTGCTATAAATTATTTAATTATGAACTTGTTTCAACTTTCCATAAAGGCTTCTTTGAAAATTCAGTAAATTACCTTTTCCCAAAGCATATTTTTAGTTTATAAAATTAACGTTGAATCCTGTACAATTCGTTTTGTTGTATTCAAGTGCTAAGAATTTTTTGTAATTGAACTATTAAAATTGTAAGGAATCACTCGAATATGGATTGTTGCAAATTTGCTTATAATTGTTGCTGAATAATCTTTGTAAATATGTTTTTTTCTATATATTCCATTTTTGCAAAAGAAATTTTATTGTGATATTGTCAGGATTTCAAGCATTCCCATGGAAGTGAACACAACTAAAATTTTCAAGTTCATTTGTATAACTTGTTTACACTTTCTCCCACTTTAAAGTCCTTGAAACAAATATTTTCTTAAACAAAAGATTACATTGTCTTAAATTATAAAATTCGATTCCTACAACAGCAATTCACCTTAAATTTAGGTAATGTAACTTCTAAGGAAATCATTGGGTGCTTGCTTTTTTAAACTTTAAAGAAAATCTGTAAATCACTACAAATATATGAATATTTCGGTGTTGATTTTTAACTATTTCTAAAATAATTTACCTTCCGAACAAATTATTTCTTGCAAAATATTGTTATACTGGCTATAAACCAAAAAAACTAGCAATATTGAGACACCACAATCACAATCCATTAAACTTTTATGAAAAACGTTCTCAAACATTCTAAGACAAACTTAGAATATAATTATTACATAAAATCAATTCAAAGCTATGTCTTAACGTTAACTTTTTTGAAAAAATTCGTAATTTGATTTTTTGCTTTTTTAATAGTTTCAAATTATATGCCTTACCGAAATATAAATCTACCTGATGCTTGCAATAGTAAATCGATGTAAGGTTCCATTTGTTCTGTAAATATATTTATATATATATATATATATATATATATATATAAACTGAGACAAATGATGTCCACTTAAATTTTTATAGAATATTATAGAAGGTGATTGAATTGCAAATATCATCAGAAGCTGAAATGATTTAAAATAATGCTCCAAAAACAATCTATAACCATATGTAGAAATTCCCTTGAGATGATACACTCTACAATGATCAATTATCAATTATCACAACAAATTACGGTATTATTATATCTTAATTACACTTATGAAGAAATCAATTTTTTTCAACGCAAACTCAACCCATTTTGTTTTCAAAAACTGAAACCGACCCGAGCCCTATCCCGCTCAAACCCGATTCCACTTCTGCTCTGTGGAAAAGAAGACTATCAAACACATGATTGTTTTGTACCGTTATATTAAAAAATATATTGAAAATTATATTGAAAAATTTCTTTACCACTTACATATGTTCTATTTCTTTTTGATGTTAAATACTTTAAATAACTTCAAATTTGCTTATAAAAATATGGAATTCGTGATATGGTTCTATATGTTACATCTATCTTACGTTAAATTTACATATAAGAATTAAAAAGCCTCTCCATAGTTCGCTCAATTTCGTGCTCATTTCTTTAAAGAACACTATAAAGTTCTTGTAATTTCCTGCAAATAATTAATAATTGAATTAATCTTATAATATTTTTTAAAGATTAGGCAAGATCTTTAAAATTCTTTACAATTTCAGTTGTATGGACTTCCATGGGTTCAGTTAAGTCAATCAGTTTAATTTTATTTAATAAAATAATTTTAAATTTAGTTGTTTGTTAAATCAATAATGTGAGAAGTAAGACAAAAATTTACGTCTACAAGCATGAGCATTGTTTGCAGTTCCTCTTTGCCAAGGTAAGTCATGGTAAAAATCTTTGCAAACACCGCAGTCTAATCCTTTGGTGTTATGTTCGCACGTACATTCGAATCGCTGTCTCTCCTGATTGAAATCACATCTAAAAATTGTTGAGTGAATACAATTTTCCTGTGGTGGAGTCACAAATTTTGGAAGCAGACAAGGGTTACGCCTGTTCCATCGTTATTGAATTTCGGTAAATCGAAAATTGAAAAAAATGTTTTACTACTCCAAGTCTTGTATTCAATATATTTCTTCATTAGAATAAATATATAAACTCAAATCTTCTATATTCACAGGTATACAGCTAATTTATTCATACGCAAATGACGGCTATTTGATTTACATTTACCAAAAAGGCAGTTGGATTGCACTTCTAATTCCAATAATCATTATATATATATATATATATAGATAGGAAAATGCAAAATCAATTTCGAAAATCTGTTGATAAATTCTAATTGAAATTTGAAAGCTTACTATTTCATAATTATAACATCGTAGCATTCATACATTTAATTGAAATTCATAACAAAATGTAAAGCAAGTACGTTCATTCAAAATTACTAACAGGCATTTTTGATATCAAAATAGCACTATATTTTTTCCTGATCGTAGGTATATAGTAACATTGTTTAATAGGGCAGAAATAAATAATATTTTGACACATGAGTGATGTCACTAAATGCTAGAAAATTGATTAGCTAGTCAATTGTCAATGTTCATTAGTAGCACATGTGCAACACGCGATTTTTCTGACATGATAGACGTCAAAATGAGATAAGGGCAAGATTTCTCAGATTAATACACTGCGAGACAAGAAGGTGTGAATTTAGACACATTAAACCTAAGACGAATTTTCTTATCTAGATACATATTTACATGGTAATAAATCACGTTTTCGTTGGAAATGAAACCTCTAACTACACCACTGGAAGCTCTGGCTGCCTCAATTCATGTCTCTGTAAAAATATACTCAAGCAATAACAAATACATTGTTTTCAACAGAAAAATTATACTTTTGGATAGTGGCCATAAATTTTATTAGGAATTTACGAGTCTCAATGTCTGTGGTCAGACATGAAAAATTTAACAGGAAACTTATAAATGAGTATAATAAAATGTAGTATAAACACATTCCTCGTTAAGTTAAAAGCTTATGCATAAAATTAGCTTAATTACCAAAATTATGAATTGTGTAAAAGTTTCAAAAAATATAAAAGAATCTGGCTTTTTACGCATCATAAAAATTAACTATTTTGTGTGAATAAACTATTCTTGAAAAATAAAAAAAAATTGAAATGTTTGTGTGATATCTAGAATAATTTCTTCTAAATACTTGTTGCAAATCGATAAAGATGTCTTGCATATTTTCTACACGTGAGAATAAATGTTATTAATTCAAGTATAAATAAAAGGATTAAATATAGATAGAACTCAATTTATTATTATGTTTTAGTTAAAATTTAGAGTAATTAAAAAGATGGTTTAAATTATTCTATCTAACCTCAAATAATAAATCAACAAATAAACAGAATTTTCTTCAATGAAGATAAGAAATCCTGTGAAAATTCCTGGATAGAATATGTCAATAAACCCATAAAACTTGAATGAATTATCAACAAAACCTCTCCATGTATTTATAGCGCTTAATACAAAACACATGTGCGACTAGGTGGTGATCCGCAACATAACTTCAAAATCCATCGCATTTGTAAACGATACTTAGTTATTATTACACCGAAGCACACAAATTTGTTTCTATGCTTTCAATTGTTTATCTAACTCACAAAATTTAAAGAAAATGATATATATGCATGTGTATGAATGGATTTAAATAAAATGATATTTACGAAGAACCATTTTCACTCAAGTATGTCTACAATTTTAAGCATGCTTTATATACAGAATCCATATATAAACTCATTTATAATAAATTATTTTCTCTATAACAAAATATGCTTGACTAAGAATAATTTAAGCACTCGAGCAATATATTTATATAATAAAACTTCGATATTGCCGTAGAATTGATATTATTTAATTAGATACATAAACACATGAGTATATATATATATATATATATATATATATATATATATATATATATATATATATATATAACAATCTATGCATATCTAACTATGTATGAACTTAGAAAATGGTTGTATGTACAAAAAGATTCTGAGAGAAAATTGTTGTGGACATTTTAATAAATCTAACGAGGTATATATTTTAAATATATTATGTTCTAATATTGAAAAATTAACAGATAAGATTGCATGTTTTAATGTTTTTGTGTAATAATATTAATAAACATTAAGCGTATAATATTTTTCATTATAAGTAGTAAAATGAAACCACATTAAAATACTAAATGAGCTCCTTCATTAAGATAAGAGTATTTCTGCAAATCTTGGGTGGTTGCAGAGTGCTATTAACTACCCCACCTTCAGTGATAGCATATTGCTAATTACTTCAAACACTTGACATTTAGGACCTAATCAATTGCTCATTTTATTGCAAGCCTGTTTTATACTTGCCTTATATAAAGAACGCTGTTGTCCACAATTACTGCATTGCATAGCACACATTTTCTGTGGTTATTCACTGCTTTAAAAAATTTATTATAAATTACTCATGAACATGTTGCGTATTTTTTACATTTGTTTAAGTAAGCACACACAAATACTTTCAACTTAAATTTTATATTAGAATCATCTATGCATTCTTAATATTACAATGAAATTATAACAAAAATACCGAAATGATTCAAACGGACTTGTAACTGTTAATTAAGTAGACCAGTAAATCGCTTAAAAATCTCAGGCATGAAATGTAAGTGATAATTCTCTCATAAATGAGCCTCATAAAATCACTACGATACTATATAAATATCGAGTTCATTTATGATATTTTAAATTGTTTTTGACTTTTCACGTCTATAAAGATTATTAAAACATTTTATCGTGAGTTGGAAGCAGAATTTACTATCTGGCGCCATTTGGCTGATATCATTATCGCATAGAGCACTGCTATGGAAAGAACTCAGTGATTAAGAGTTGGTTACGCTTTAATTGATCCAGCACAAACAAATTTTGATAAATTTCCACCTCCTTAAATTTTAGACATAAATATTAACGATCTAAAATAAACATCACTGTTAAAAAAGTTATGTCCTTCGGCAAGAACTCTGTTTCAAATAAACTTTTTAAGTAAAGCACAAATCTGAGCCTTCAGTTTGTAATTGATAACGAATATAAAAAAACGAAAATGTGTTGATAAAACAAGTTAACAACCTTCACATTTTATAATTTATTATTCTGCATTGTGACTTTGATTGTTGAATTTCATCTGATATAAACAAAGTTGTATCAAATTGAGAATTTAGTATTTCGCAATTCTGTTCAATTGGTCCATAAATTTTTCACAATTAATTGTGTTTTGAAGGATCCGATTTTATATTTAAACTAATTCTCTCCTTAGGCCCTCATTCTGCTTGAGGGGTATTTGGGAAGATTATTTTGCAGATTTACAGACACAACTAAAATCGTATTCTTTAATGTTTGAAGGTTCTTGCACTATGATGGGTTTAATAACAAATGTAGGTAGGCTAAAAATAAAATGTAATCCTGAAGATATTTCCAACTAAACTTTAAATTGATGATAGAAACACTAGGGAGAGTTTTTCTGGTTTTGTAGCTGGATTCATTTAAATGGAAGTTTTTACTTAGTCTGAAAAACACTGCTATGTGAGAAAATTATATGATATTAAATTAACTGTTGCATAATAGAGAATTTCTCAAAACAATATTAGTGTGTGTCACTAATAATCAGAAATGTCTAGGTAATTAGAAAGTACTAGTTGCTAGGATTCGTAATCTCGGATCAATTTTTCTACTCCAGGTTTGGAATCTCGAAATTGTCCAGGATCGGGATTTCATATAAAACATTCCTTACACCTTCCAAGGGAGTTGGAATGCCCCATATTTTGTATTAATCTTAGGCCATTTTGCATCCATATATATTTTAAAGTATTCTTAGAACAGTAACAGAAAACTTTATGGTTGTTGATATTATGTTTCTACATTGCAATTCGGATTTTCTTATAAAATCATTATATTGACTTTGAAAATTGTCAAATTGGCTGCAGATAATACATTTTGGAAACACGTTGCTCTACAAACGTTGGGCCTAGACACTGCCTAGGTTAAATATATATATTCTGAAGGCCTTTCGTGCCGAGTCAACTTAACAATTGTCAGAGAGCGTTCAGTAATTTCGTCATTTTTTAGGAACGGTGGATCCTTTTTATTTTTCATGATGCATAGTGATGAAATTCACATATTAAGATTTAAGTAGAATTGACAAAATTGAAGTTTGAACTAAATATTTATCAATATAAGTATTAAAAACCATTTTATCGCTATTATACTTTCAAAATGAAATCTTGTATTATACTCAAATTGATAGGGTCATTAAAATATAAATTAATAGGCATCTTGAATTTTAGCAAAAGTGTTTATATTTTTTGCAAGACTTTACCAGTTACTAAGTAGCATTTTTTGTATCCAGCATACTCATATTATAATTTATTGGATACGGTCAGGGATTGGTTAGAAAGTAATTTTGACTGGGGGGTTTGACACTAAAAAAGCATCTCTAATATATAGAACTATATCGATATATATATATATATATATATATATATATAGATATA
>CABFPE010000108.1:626393-647444 GCA_900660155.1 Hofstenia miamia
TATATATATATATATATATATATATATATAATAAAGAGTGGAATTCCATAGTACACACTACGGATATTCGAATATTGATTAGTAAACTAGAACTATGTATTCTATCATTTGTCCATTTTTTATCACTTTTATAATCATGTGGTTCTTATGAAATCCAACTTCTGAGCTTTGTATTTTACCTAAGCCAGAAGCAAAAGTATGAACATGTATTATGATTAAAGAGATTTTTCTTGAGCTGCTGTTTACTTAAAGTGAAACAGAAGAAATAATTTAATTGTAGAATTCGGTTTATTATTGTGTGATTTGATACAGAGTCTGCCACTAGAAAACGATGATAATTTTTTCAAATCATCATATGATAGTTTCTTTAGAAAAGCATTTACAGCAATCAACAGGATATATAAGAATGATGATGTTTTGATTCATCTTTATGTAGCAACTATCCTTGGTTGAAATATTCTGCTTTGCTGATGGAATTTTTGTTTTATTAGTTTTTTTCTGGATTGAACATATGAAAACGAGGCGAATACATTTCAGCAACAGTCTCGAATCATTCTGAGACTCTCAAGGAGATAGCTTCATACATTTTCCATTATTAAGATTTTCTTAGCTACAGATTACAACAAAATTTAAAAGCCCTTATTCGTTGAATTCAGATTAGACGATATATGTTCAAGATCTCCAAACTTAATCACACTTTATGGAAATTTTACTTCCCATGTGAAACGTCATATACTTTTATACTCTTAGCATATAAAATATTGCCAAAAGTTGCCAATATGTAAAAAAATTACTAATATGCAGGACAGTATAATGTGTCACTAATATGCCATGAGAAAAGTGGTAATATATATTCAAAAGAATTGTGGACTGATACATTCTCACAGCTGAAAAGTGAAATATTAATCCAGAATAGTCAAGTCGATAAAAGCTAGACCTGAAGTCACTTGAAGCGGCATATTTTAGTTTGCAAAATATAAGTATATCTCGATAATATAAATATATATAATTGCATATAATTTTGTCTTAACAGTTTGATATATATATATAATTTTAACCAGAGTTCGGTAAGTGTAAGTATGCAATGAATATATGTAGGATAAAATTTACAACTCAAGTTTAAGTATAAGTCGGTTATTATTAAAAATATTATTGAAGAAATATTTGAAGTTCGTTCGCTTCCATTGCATAATATAATAAAACAAAAATATAATATAATATAATTATATTCTGATTGTTTATACAATTAAATTGTTCTGTTTTAATTTCAATGTTTCGATGTTTAATCTTGATAATCTACTACCATATATGGTCTGATTTCATTCAATGTTTCAGTATACATATATGTATTATCATGCTTTGCTGTGATTTTATGAATTTCTAGATATATTTTGTATACTGAAAGTGGTGAAACAGATCATGAATATTTAATTATTGTTTGTTGAATTATTAAAGAGGCTAAGCAAAAGAAAGATGAAGTGAAGGAATCAGAAGCAAAAGCAGCGAAAACTGAAATTGCCATCAAGTAAGAGATGAATGTATAAATAGATGAAAGGGGATTTAGAAAATTGGCTAGCAATAGAAACAGCAAAGTTTAATAAAGAATTAGAAAGGATAGACGCTAAGAGTGCATAATATAAGGCAGCATATTAATTCGACGATTGCAAATAAATGAGGATGAAGCTGTAGAACCAGTATTACTAGGACTATGGGGAAATATGTTGAAAGGTAACCTAAGGGCTCAGGACAAAGGTGGGTAATGAAGTAAGTAATGGAGATGAGGCTTAAGGAAATGCAAGAAAGGATTTGAGAGAGTAGACAATCGTATACCATGAGATGAGCGGTTGGTCATCGAAATGATCGTTAAGGAACTACAATGTACGATGAATACTAGATTGGAGCTTGTGCAGGCAGCATGCGTTAGAAGCAGGAGATAATTGGCATGAGTATAATTCACATGGCGTTCTAGAGAATGAAGAGAGTAAGATACTGTGAGACGTTGAAATTCGGGGAAGAGGCCAAGCATAGCTAAGGTAAAAGCAGGTAGAGTTTTAAGAAAAATTCTCAGACATCCTGAAAATTGGTGATTTTCCCGAGCTGAAAGTCATACAAATGTAAAGCTGTGAAAATATGAAAATGCAATAACAGTAGTAACATAAACAATAAAAGTCTATATTTAACCAATAAATATAACTATATGCACTTCGTTTATAAAGTCTTGAAACATGCAAATGCATTAGATCTGAGTCATATGTTTCTTAGTATGTTGATAATATCATTGACATAAATCAATATCACGATTGATAAATTATTTAAATTGGTAAGCTAATTTTATCATAATAAATGTCGTGTTTCTTGAAATCTTTTAATTTGAAATGGTCTTTTCTATGTCATTCTTGCATTAATAAAGAATTGTTGTAGTTGAGATAATTAAAGATGATATAACAATAAATAACATTAAATGGTTATACTGAAATTGAATAGTTTCAAGTAATACTTTCTTATTAACTAATATACTGTAAAAAATTTCTGTCATTATTTAGAGATCATTATAAGCATTAATCGAAATTTTGCTGCTATAAAAATTGACTGCATGTCGATCGCCAATGTTGTACTGTAATATATAGCATCTTAACACAAGATAGTGCTTTCTTTTAATATAAAGTTATGTTTTCACAGATTTACTTTCCATAAATGTACATGTAATATGAACATGAGCATTCCAATTTAGATTGTATTATATTTTGAAGCTAAGACCAAACACTATCAACAATTAATATTGGAGAGTCTTTTTATATAAAATTGTCCAAATTGTTTCCCACCAACAAATGCATTTTTAAACAGAAGGGTTTCATAAATCACATTAAAATATTAAGAGCAAATGTACAAATCAGCTAATTCTAATATGTTTCTAAATTTGTGGAACCTGCACATGTGACAATGCTCACTGTTTCAATTGAAAAGGAATATCATCTTTGATATCTGCGCTCAATTTTTTGATATCAGGTTGTTTGTGGAGTAAGAGAAATTGCTTACACGCACCTTGTACTGAATAACTCTTTGAAAAAATCAATCTCTAAATAGGCCCTCACATTTCAATGATAGTGGGGAGTTTTTTCATCCTGCTATTATTAATATTTCTGATTTTTAAGTATTCCTTCAATTTGTACCATAGCATATTCTTGAAGGAAATTGAAGCTTCAACAAAAAAGAAATAGCTCTAGACTATTGCAAAAATTTCATATATAAAACTTCTTTCTAGTCTTGTAGGTTTTATTCCTCCTCAAGTCATCCTACAATTAAGCGATTGAGGGTCACAGGGAATGTTTCTTTTGAATGCACTTGGACTTCAATTTTTTGTCGTCATTCGATAGCATTTTAATGAGGCAAAATTTGTATTTACATTATATATATATATATATATAAATTTATGGGAAGCGTTTTCGAATTGATGATTATTGAATACCAGCTGTTCAATCATTTTTCTGCATTAAATTTTAAAAAATGTCCAACCTTTTAAATTTGAATGTTTTATGGATCATACTCAATTATTGTGTATTTAAGAGTGTAATGTAAAATGATTTTTGAAAATAGAAATCCGTACAAACCGAAAACACATCAATTCTAATGAATCAGAATTATATAATTCAAAATATTTTGGATATATCATCAGTACAAAATGTTGGCAATATGATTAACAATTTGATTCAAGTTATTACTTCAAATATATTTTGAATCAGCACTCAAATTTTAAAAAATCTTAAATGAAAAAAGGCATAAATAATAAATATGTAAAATTTGAAAATTTTTAAGTGTTTCTGTATTGAATGGAATGTACAAAAACTTACATTTTTGCATGACCATAGCAAATGCATCTTCCACCTATTAATACGTCACTGATGCCATAAATATAGGGAAAACCAGCTTTACCAAGATGGCCCAATCCTTGAGAGGACAATGAAAACATGGAATCAAGTACAATTTTTATATCAGTTGCTGACATGAATTCAATGAGAACAGGACTGTTGTTAATATTTCGAGCACTCGGTCTACTCTGTAGAGTAGAAAATGCTACCTGTCCATCACTAAGTGGTCTAAACTGAGAGTAATTTTCAAGACATATAGGTAAATGTTCGTTTTGTTTGGTGATGTTAATATCTTCAGATAAATTGTAAACGCCATTGCAATCGTCTGCGAAAAATTGTAATTCACTCCAGGATTTCCCATGATTCATCGACTTCAAAATTCTGATAGATTTGGGGCGAGGTGTACAGAATTGGATTGTTACATAGTTTATTTGAAGAGATTTGGCGAAGCTGAAAACAATTTCAAGATTCTTGATAGGGGTTTTAGATGGTTTACTGAGCCAGCACGTGTTGTTTCTTCCCGTATCTGTTATAAATGTAATATTATTTCTTTTACATTTCCGGCAATTCATTGTTACCTCATCATCTCCTTCAAGAATGCATGCTTTTTCAGCAGGGTTAATACCACAACTTGGATGACTAGACCACGGGGTAATATATTCAGCGGCATTAATGAATTTTGGTTGACAATTTATAGGGGTATTTTCGCGATTATAACATTTACTGGCGTCTTCGGCGGGGGAAACATGTATAGATTTGATTAAGAAACATAAAATGAACAAAAAACTACTCATAGTCATTGTGACGTGGACATGCAGGCACCAAGGTATAATTTTAAAATATAAATAAATTTAGTGAAATTAATTAAATGATATAAACTCCATGCCATTGGTTAGTTTAAAGCCAATCGCATTGTTTGAATTCAATTAGGCGATTTAGACTAATTTACCACTAGCTGAGTTGTTGAACAGTGTTTCACACCTTTGACGAGCGTTATTGCTCAGGTTTATTAGTCTACGCGCTTAACTATATTAACTAATATATGGTAAGCTTGCCACCTTGGCTGGCACTCATATATAACACATTGAATCTATGCCAGGCTGTAATTGAGAAGATTGGAAACATATGCATTGAAGTACCCACCCGACTTTAGCTGGTTTTATAATATCTTTAAAATCAACTATATAAATAGTGTGTTTTGATAGCAAAGTTTAGCGAAATCAAGTAAATTTTGTTATTAGCGATCAATAAAACACCTTAACTGGTGAATATAATTATTTTCATAAGCATTAAACGCTATTAATATTAATTCTAGTTAAAACAAAATAACGAATTAAACAGAAATGATTAACGCCCACTCTTACTAACCTTAATATAATATTAACAATATTAATTCAAATCTACTTCGACTTTCTGTTTAATGAATCAATATTACAAATTGTAGTATATTAAGGGATTGAGTTTGACTTTGAGTGTTCATTTTCTTATAAAACAATGGTCAAATAAGAGTCCTTTAACCAAAAGGTGGGTTTATTATCTTAAACAAATTTACTAAAATTCTGTTTAAACTGAATGGTTAGTTAAACTTATTCTCTCGTATTACTATTTCCCCATGGTTTTATCTATTTTTTAGGGCCGTCCTTACAAAAAACGCAAGACTTTATATAAATTTCACACCTGAACCCCTGTTTAAAGCCCAAGCTAAATAATTCTACAATTACCGGTGAATGAAGCATCATTTTTGGCATTTTATATAGCCATCGCTACATGCAATCCAACAATTTTTATTGCATACTGCCAATAGTGTACATAATTAATAGAAAGCTGTATAATGTTCGAAGTAATAATTTTTATTATAACGTTTTTTATAAGTAAAAGTATTGTGACACAACTTTATAACTTAGCATGATTGCCGCGTATCACTCCAATAATGTAAACATTTTTAAAAACCATGCCTGTTACCTGTTATTTTTCACTATAAATTTGGATAATGTGTGTTTCTGTCATTTACATATTTTGAATTATAACATATTGCCTCTAAGTCGGAGCATATTGCATATCAATACTTACTAAGCCAATTAAAGAAATATTTGAAATCATAGTAGCTTAAATTTGCGGTAATTTTAATCTTTGAGTTGGGCTTAATTTCTTGCATGCTTATTTGTGCTGATCATGTTGCTTTCAATTGATGTTGATTTCATGTTTCCTTAGAATTATTCATAATTGTGAGTAAGAGATATCGGTTCTACAGAAGTCACATATTTTAGTAGTATTTTAGTAGGTGAACCTTTTTTGAACTTGTAGTTCATTTTTCCAATGAAGTACGATTTATAGCATTTGACACTTATTTTATTGCACATGCAATAATTAATTTATACTTTGTCACTTTGCAATGTGAATATATTATATTCTGTTAACTACTGTTTTTTTATGGAACTCAGAAAACTGTAGTTTACAGAATAATTATTCAATATTTCATTAAGTAGATTTTTAAGGGTATATTCAATTGCAAAATAGCTTTAGCAAATTTCCGTTAGTTTAAGTTAATCCTATAAGATTCAATTTAGTTTGTAATAAATTTTTAAATATAGAATAATATTGATTAAAAATAAATATTGTAATAATCATCTATGGAATATTTTAAGTTCTAGAAATAACCACTCTGTAGTTTTAACATACCTTCAAAATCTGCAATCAAAATAATATATTTAAGGTCAATTCGAATACAACATTTTGGCGAAATTTTCAATCTAGGGAATTGTAGGGTTGTTTATTTTTAATATACGTAGTTTTTATAATTCTAATAATTCCACTGCTTAGTACTCAGTTATTTATATATTATGTATTTATATTTATGTATTTTAAGTATTGTGTATGTGTTCAAGGTTAACTGAAACACGATCTGGGGACTTGTAAAAAACGAATGGAAACAAAAAATACTTTTGAAGTAGTGAATTGGCATAAAGTTTGTCCAAGTATTCAAAAAGAGAATGTCATAAAAGTCATTTATTTTTGTGGCTCTGCAATCATTAAATTCACTTTAAAATGAACAAATAGTTTGCCCATGGACGTCTCTAAACTAGCTTAAGCGACGCCTATGGCTTGCCAATGAAATACTGCATCTCCAAATAATAGCATTAGACCTATAGTTTTGCTATTGTTGCTTCATATTATGATTTTTCAATGCACATCAAACAATTGATTCTGCAAAATCCAAAAATGATTGTTCATCATTAATTGCCTCATTTTATTTGCATAGTGTCTTTACGATGATTTAAAAAAATGAAGATGTTTCAAAAAGTGTGGAGAATCGTGAACAGCAAATTCCTTGATTTGGTTACATAAAACACTGGCGTGCACTGGATTGAATTTATGGCCTCATTTTCATTCATGTTGTTTCACATCGGCAGGGGGTAATAACTGTATGCCTAGAGTTGTACCAGTACAAATGTAAGCTTAGTGAATTTCAAATTTGAATATTTAACACTCTACACTAGATGGTGCTGGACATATTTCAAAAACTATATTTACATTTGCATAGCGCCATCACTTTAAGGTCTTTTTTCCACAAAATATGAAATTATAATTTACAAGCCTGGAAAATATTAACAAAAACTGTGTAATGAAAAATATGGGTGAAAAATTTTCTGGTTGCTTTTGACAGAGTATCACATACAACGAATGCACCAAAAACTTAGCATTCCAAATTGGTAATAACTTGTTTTGTCACTACTGTAATACTTTTCTTCGGTATTCCGTATTTCGCAGAACTATTTATGATGACATTCAAATGCTTGCAAAAACGTCAAAATCGTTTGGTTCTCCGACACTCTAGTTGTAGTACACACGATGAATATATGGAAATTGTTCATTGTGATTACAACAACTTGCATATATCTATATCCATATTATAGAACACTGTTACATTCAAGTTCTTAAAATAGAATTTCTTGTGCATCCAGTTACTTGTTGGTCACTTTGAGGACCACTACAAAGCACCTCACATCAAACAGCAATATAAGACACTCTTGTGTGATCTTTCCTTCAAGAAAGGAGACAATGTGAGAACCTACATAATGCAAGTCAATAGACTCTTTTGCCTCAGTAAATTAACTCTAGAATACTCAAGACATGATCTCTCCTCTTACATTTGTCAAGGATTTCCTTCTACCATCAGGAGCCACCTCAAACTTAAAGGGGTCCTGGAAGATCATTAAGAAAGCCATTAGCATTGTTTATATGCTCCAGAATAATACTCAAATCAAGAAAAAAAAGATGCTGGTGACCCGAAGTTGGGTCAACCTCCCACAAAATCTTTAATTTCTTCAAGTTCTGCTGCAGTGCAGAAAAAGACTGATACCAAAAGACAGTCTGCTCACATCCAGACTCAGAGTGGGGCAGTTATCCGCCTAGTTGCAAATGGGGATTGTATCATCATCAATGAAGCTTCTGTTGAAGTGTGTACTCCCAACACCCTGGTCAAGTCTGTCAACCATTTAAATTAGTTGGAGCACTGCCTCCAGAAAACATATTACTAATTAACACCACCATCATTATAGGAGCCTCTGTATCTATCATTAGTGACACCTGTTGCAACAAGCTTTGCCTACAGAGAGAAGATCTGTTACCTTCCACTGCTCATTTATTAGATGCTTCAGGGAATACCATTTCACTGAAGGGCCAGATTAATGATCTCGAGTTACACATCCATCAGGAATGTTTTTGCATGGACCTCATTGTGGTCGACACTTGCAATTGGCCTCTACTGTATGATGTTATCCTTGGGAACAACTTCCTTGAAAGAAATGTGTGCATAATTGATTATGGAACCAACATTCTCTCTATCTGCAAAAGCAAGCCACAGGAGGAACTGATCACCACCTGTAACCAAGATATTTTGTTAACTTTCACTGATACAATCATTGTGGAACCATGGCATTGGTGACGAGTTACCATCACTATTAGCTCTCCTTATGAAGGGGACGTCATGATTTCTGGACAAAGGGGAAAATGCCTCCATGGTTTACATCTTTCTCTGGATCTTTGTCACATTTCTCATGGAAAGACCTACGTCACTGTACTTAATAGTTCCACATGCCTGATCCAAATGGATCCCACAAAGACGTCTGTTGTTGTGACGCCTGTCTGACTTGAACTCAAACCTGCAGCCTGTCTGCCCGTTCTTACCACAATTCACGATCTCAATGAACTGGGTGAATCTAAGAAAGGAGTATGAACAGATCCTTAGTGATCTCATCAAAAGCAGGATCATACACAATAGTAATAGTCCGTATGCTGCACCTATGGTTTTCATTCATCAAGGTGAGAAGTACTGCCTCTGCATTGATTTCCAACGTCTCAACAATATTACAGTCAAGGATGCATATCTGTTACCTTGCATCAAAGATTTACTCTATGATGCTAGCAAGTACAAATTATTTTCATGCTTGGATCTCTGTAAAGCCTATTGGCAGATACTGATGAAACCTGCTGACATTCTGAAAACCACTTTTATTATACCTTATGGCCTCTTTGAGTGGAAGTACATGGCCTTTGGGCTCTGCAATGCTCTGGCCACATTTCAGTGTTATGTTATGCATGTACTACGGAATGGCGCCAATGTTCTCAAACCCAGGATCACCACATACATGGACGATATCCTTGTTGCTGGACACACATTCTCTGATCACTTAGATAAACTGGGTTGCACTTTGAAGATCCTCTACAACTCTGGACTCTGGGTAAACAGAAACAAGTGTTCACTCATTTCGCCTGAGTTACCTTTTTAGGTAGGGTAATTAAACCCGGAAGGATATCTATCAAAAACGATGTGAAAGACCATCTAGATCAAATTGAGACTCCATGCTCACGTAAGGATGTCCAATGCCTGATGGGCTTTCTTAACTATTATGGCTCCTTCATTTCTGAATTAGCCAACTGAACCAAGAACATTTCTAATTTACTCTGAAAAAATACTGAATTTTGTTGGACTTGGGCTGAACAAGAAGAGCTGGATGCTGTGAAGTGAGAGCTCAGATGGATTCCCAGTCTAAANTATATATATATATATACAATAAACTACATACATTCAAAAACTAATTTCTTATGAACTTTTACAATTGAATTAATTACCTAATTATTTCCTTAGATTTATCGATTTGCATTTGCATTTATAATTATTATTGAATATTATTTAAAATATTAATGATTTTAAGCGATTCTAGAAATTTAGGGAAATGTACAGAAAAGCAATAGAAAATATATGCACATACCAAATGATCACTAAAAATTTTAGTAAGTTATATCTTAAACATAAGCAGAATATTTTAGACCAATTAGGAAAACTGTAAATCATGAGACATGAACATTTCTATTGGGGAAAATGCATGAATGCAATTTTAAAAAGTTGTATTTCTATTTGAAACTATTAACTATTTTTCTTGAAAATTTTGATTTTTGAAAAACATTCTTTATAGTTAACGTTCACGTTATGAGACGTAGTGCAATTTTCTCAAAACCTGTGAAGATATTTGAAAATTCTTTGATATTGACAATCCTATGGCACTGTGGTAAATATGTCGGTCAATTAACCGGATAGCTTGGCTTTTCTTTCCTGGCTCATTCTTGGTTCGGCTTGGCTCCTAATTTCTCATAGAGATAATTAAAATGCTTTAATTAACCACTAAACAGATGCTTCAAGTTCACTCATTTTGCCTGTTATAATTGCATGTAGGGTTTGTCGAGAAACTTTTCCTTCAATTATATAAATGTAATTGATTTTCAGCAAGATTTTTCTAACCCAGTTAAGGAGTGTCTTTTTGTAGCTTAAATCCTTCCAGCTTAGAATAGAAATGCCGCGACTGACCGCAGATTGCAAAAAAACTGTACTTCTATCTTCTACATTACCTAATATTAACGTAATATATAATAATACTGAGTTTTTGAGATACTTTTGCTAGTTGTTGAGTTGAGCATTAAAATATTGTTATAGNTATATATATATATATATATATATATATGCAGATGAAATTGAGTAATATTTTAAAAGCTTTACAGCTCCACTCTTCAGTTTTTTGCATTTACTAAAGTTTTCAAAAGAACCTTTTGAAAGTGAAATGTAGGTCTTGCAAATATTTGCATTTAATTTGATTGTTCTTGCAAATGATTTGTATACTAATTTCATAGTACTACAATGTTCTTGTTTAATTATACGTATCTAAATATTTTACCATCTTTACTTTGATTGAGCCAGCATTTTGACTTTGATCCAACAAGATTTGAATGAGAGACGAACTTGGCCTCGTTACATAAAGTTCCATTTCGCAAGCAAACGTAATGTTTAGCAACGATGCCACTTGCTTTTACCACATCAATTGATTCAGGATAGCATACCTGCGCTTTATTCCTTTGATAGCAACTGTTTGCATAGATTGTCAGCAGGGATTGAAAAAAAAGAGCAACTCCAAACATTACAGCTTCAAATTGCGTACGGTTAGCTACTGACCCAGTTAAAACAATACGTGTCAGGCGGTGTACAAAGTAAGAGAGCGACTGCCAATTAAAGCAAAAGGGTCAGGTATTCTTTGACAACCATTCATGCACTACCGTAAACAAAAGGATGAAGCATAAATATTGCAAAAGAAATCGTGTTTTGCAGCAATGAATATTTTATGGTTAACACGTCATTTCCACACTTAAACCAGCTACTGTTTGTTATTACCTACGCATTTTCAAAACCGATCCATTAAATTTATTTGCAGTAACAATGTTTTAAACGTTTAATGGCACCATTCCAAAGGTGAGCCATTTCTTGCGGCAGAATGCGGAGGTTTCGTAAACTTTGAAATCCTAATCCCTAACGGTCATTAATAATACTAAGCACATGTGTTACTAAGCCAAATATGGTACAGAAAGTGATACTGAGAAATTATCTAATAATGCAATCCCATTTCATTAATTTTTGGCCCAATTTGATAATGTGGTAATAATAAACTGTACTATCAGAATATGTTTAACAAATAAACATAACTGGTAAATTTCAATAAGTTATTGAAACATTCAGCTACAAGACCTAGAAAACACCTATTAGTTGAAATATCAAAGCAGCAATTATGGAAAATATTTTTGAATTCTTTCAGGAGGTAATAAATCAATTTGAAATACGTCTGCGAAGCTGGTCTGTTATGTTTGTAGAAAATAGAGCGAGAACAAGATGGGTTATTTTGAAGACTCAAATGATCTAGGTGCAAGGAATCAACACCTGCTTTAACATTTGTTTCGAAGAGAATTTTGAGATATGAAGTTCATAGAGCTCTTTGCTTAACAATTCCCTGTAATGTGTAGTAATTTGAACTTTTCATTTTTCACGCCATCACAAATACTTTTAAAAATTCAACTTTTGCCATTTCCGAATTGTGATTAAGTTATATTTTCTTTCAGGAAGCTATAAATAGAATTGTCTCGAAAAATGAATTTATGTTTCAGTCAAGTTAATTTTCTGTTTTGACATTTCTAATTCTATATCAGATAAACATTTATTAGCCTGTGAAGAGATTTTGTAAAATTTATTTTATCAGCATAAATGAGATTCCTAAAGCGACGCGTAGTCGCCGTAATTAGAGTGGTAAATATTACCAAACAAACTAACAACGTTGACGTGACAATAATAAATTTATGGCTGCCTTCAATCAATACTGTAAATATGGAGGCTGTTTATATCCATTCAATTTTATGCTGGCAAGGAAGAAACTATTTAAACAGGTTTTTCTAAAATTTCAGAAACCTTCCAAATTGATAGAAACCTATTTATGCACATATTACACAATTTCATTTACAATTCTACAGAAATTTAAATACTATGTATGCATTTATCAAATATACAACTTGTATTATTACATTCATATAATACACAAATATTCACATATAATATGTATATATATATATATATATATATATATATATATATATATATATTTCGATTGGCGAACTCAAATGATTTTCAGCAAAAAATTCAAACATTTAAAAAATAAGTCGTCAAATTCATTTTTAGGGTATATTTTTTCAGTATTTTCAAAAATTTCGATGTTGTTCTTGAAAGAAAATCATTTTTGCGCTCCTGAAAAGAGGGACAGTAAGTAAATTTTTGCTTATTTGCAATCAAATTCAATACATCTTTGCAGAAATTAGCTTGACAGAATTGACTTCGCCTAAGACATTTTATCAATTGTTTTTTTGTGGATTTGTCTCTAGAGCTGGAAATAACCCAAAATATTTAATAATTACGTTTACTAACAGAAGATTCACTAAATTGCTGCAATTTTGCGAGGAAAACTTTATTGTTCTTAAGGGAATCTAAAATTTTAACCGATTTAAAAAATATTTTTGCATAGTAAACTATAATGTAATATTGTATCCATAGGGTTGCTCAAGCCCATCGTATATATTAACGCATGGTACACTCTTCGTGCTAATGCTATTCCTAAATAAAAACAATTCTGTTGAGGACAAAAATTTTTGTAAAACTCCGGGGAAAATCATTGTTTGACCCCATTTTGATCGATAGGCATTTGAGATTTTTAGAGATATTGGTGTCTTACATATCAATTATTGCAAAATCCCGTCTATCCTTAAAACTTCTAATATGATAANGTCTCTAGAGCTGGAAATAACCCAAAATATTTAATAATTACGTTTACTAACAGAAGATTCACTAAATTGCTGCAATTTTGCGAGGAAAACTTTATTGTTCTTAAGGGAATCTAAAATTTTAACCGATTTAAAAAATATTTTTGCATATTAAACTATAATGTAATATTGTATCCATAGGGTTGCTCAAGCCCATCGTATATATTAACGCATGGTACATTCTTCGCGCTAATGCTATTCCTATATAAAAAAAATTCTGTTGAGGACAAAAAATTTTGTAAAACTCCCTGAAAATCATTTTTTGTCTCCATTTTGATGGATAGGTCTTTGAGATTTTTAGAGATATTGGTGTCTTACCTATCAATTATTGCAAAGTCCCGTCTATCCTTAAAACTTCTAATATGATAAAGAAAATCCCAAGTGCTAAGTCCGCCCTGTAATTGCATGAATCTTTAAAATACTATATATATATATATATATATATATATATATATATATATATATATATATATATATATATTGCATACTCAAATGCTTTGCTGCCATTGCTGATGGTTTCCCATAAATAGGATCGAAGATTGCAAACGATCTTTGTGCCCATTTTTGACATCGTGGAATATATTCGTGACGTATGTCATTCAAATCAGTAGTGTTTTCCTTGTAAAAATGACAATTGTCACTGAATATGTGGAATAAATGCCAGGTAGATGCTCCTAGCATTCTTTTTAATATGATTACAACATCTGGAACAACAATGCAAAAATTTAGGCGAATGTATTCTATTTCAAAACTTCCAAGTAAATCGATTTCCAATGCTGTTAGGCGTTCTAAAAATATGATAAATTTATGGCAATCATATCAGGAAAGAAAATTACATAATCGTCAATATAAATACATAAAGTTGTTTCAGGTAAACAATACTTCTTATCTAAAGCCGCAGATATGTTCAATTCTCTTCCAGATGAGCTCAGAACTTCAACTGTTTCCAAACACGATATACAACAATACTTATTGCAATCTGACAAAACTAGAAATGAATATTCCCCAAATTTTTATGTTACTTAAATAAATCAAACATTTATTAATTAGAATCTTTGTTCTTAATAGTTGCAAATGAAGCAAATAGTAACAATAGATATATTGTGTTGTCATATCGACAAACATCCATCATTTCATTTACGTAACTCAAAATTTTTCTCCTAAATATTGACAAATTATCTGATTAAACATCAAGAAAGTAGGAAAGGACTACAACTTTTACAAAAACACAGTATATAATAGCAACATTATTTTTACATTTCATATTTACTTAAGAAATGTTTCTGCAGAATAATTATTTCCTGTTTTAGCGCCACTTCTTCTAGAGATGTAGAATGAAATATTATCAAAGAAATTTATATAATAATTTTCATTCAGGAATCCAAACTTTGAATAGTATTTTTCAAATTCGGATAATTGTGGACTGGGAACTATGCATTACTACAAACGTTTGTAAATGCGTTAGAGCAAAGATCATAGTAGACATTTTCAGACTGAGCCTATTTTCAATATAAACCTTGAGTCATCAAGTATCAAAATAATAACAATAATAAAAATAATAATAAAAATATAGCGTCATAGAGAATGAGAAGGCTAGGATACTGTGGGGCTTCATTATTAAGACTAGCAATGTGATAGGAGCACAGAGTTCAGATATTGCTGTAGCAGATAAGAGGAATGAATTTGAATATTGATAGACATAGCAGTACTAAAGGACAAGAATGTAGAAAGGAAGGAGAACGATAAGACAGGGAGGTGCCCGTAGAAATAGGGAGGTTGTGGAAGTTAAAGAGCTCGAAGTAGTCTCGATAATAGTAGGATCACTAAGAGCGGTCACTAAGAAGCATAAGAGATAATTGGTAAGTTGGTATTACCGAAGTGGGGAGGAGCGGTAGCACAGAAGGCAGCATTGTTAAGTGCAGCTAGAGTCAGTGAGAAGAATAATAATAATATGAGTCAAAATGGAATTTACTTGCCAAAAATTACCAATTAAAATAAATATAATTAAATCTAAACTACAAAACTAGTAAACAAAATATATAAAAATAATAAAAATCAATGTGTATTGCTGACTAGGAAGTGACAATATGAGATTAGCATAGACCCGACCCAGTTAGAATATTCACTACTTGAACCCGATCCGAAAATTTACTACCCAAACCCGACCCGAAATGCAGACATTGATTCGGATTGGATCTCCCGCCAATCAAATGATGATTAACATCAGTCATTTACTGATAAGGTACAAATAATCATTCATTGGTATTTTTTAGCGTTTTGGATCTTTTTGAAATTGAGTTGCGACTAATATTAGAAACGTTTTGCTTAATCTATATAAAGCCCCTAACCAACCCAAACCGACAAGTTGATGCCCGAACCCTATCCTGCCCGAAACCCAAAATCGGGTCGGTTTTAATCGGGTACCCGATGTCACTCTCTATTGCTGATTTTTAGTGTACACTGTTTTATTAGAAGTGGTTCCTGCAGTTTTTTTCTAAATTTTCATAATTATTTTCTATTCGCGTTTCATAGTCTAGATTATTCCACAATTTAATTTATACTTGATGAAAACTATTAGAATTTTTATAAAAATACAAAAGTTGTTCCGATAGCTCATTAAATTTAATATAGTCCTTTGGGAAAAGAAAAGATGTTTGACGATATTTGAATTTAAATAAAATGGATTGTATATACAGATGAATTTGGTAGAACGGAGATAATATTTTATATTTACTACGACATACTGATGCGTCATTTGCCTTTGTACAAAGTTTAGAGTTATATACACCAATTAAAGTTAAGGGATTTGACAGAGGAAATAGAAAGACTGTGGAACCTGAGGAAAATTGAAGTAGTCCCGATAGTAGGACCAGTGAATAAGAAGCATAAGAGATACTTGGAAGAGTTAGGATTCCGGAAATGAGGAGGGGTGGGAGTACAGAAGGTAGTACTGTTAGGAACTGCTAGAGTCCTGAGGAACTGGTGAGTTCCTTGAGCCGAGAGTGATATCTGCGTGAAGCTTAGAGCAGTATGAGATAATAATAATAAAAAAAAATTTGCAGTGCCGTTCAAAGACTGCAGGATGGTATATGATAGTATATCATTTAGCTATTGACGACACTAGAGGCCAAAGCAGTTCCACAGATGTGGGTTAGGTTTTTGAGAAGACAAAAAAGTGGCACACGGAGTCAAATATGACTTCTTAATCTTAACGTTGAACAAATTGTATACGTAGATGCATAAGATGGGAGGAAATATGTAGAAAGTATCCTAATGGAAGTAAGCAGGGCGTTGAGAAGGATGAAAGAATACCACTCTAAGATGGAGGCGTAGAGATATTCAAGATATTGGCAGAATACAGAAGAGTGTGACAGAAAAAAAGCCAACAAGTGGTTAGAGTAGGAAGAATGCGATAAACAAAGATCACTGATATTTGCAGCACTGGACAAAGCAGTTAGGACGAACTAGGTGAAGATGCGCATTGACAAAAGACCTGAGGTACAGTCTGTTTAATAGTAGTATGTGAAATGATGGTAGGCAAATATAATAATAAACGCGTGGACAGATTATTTGGTTTGCAACGGCGTAAATTGGTAAGCATGAGCAGGAAATATGATCACTGTTATAAATTGGAGTAAAGTACACCACAGGGGGAAATTCAATCTAAGCATTGCATCACAAATTTCTAGAACACGGTTAATGCTGTTAGCAAGAGCTAGAGTCTAATAGAATAAATCTGGAAACTAGAGATCACCTGAGAAATACAACAATGTTGAGCTAGGGATTAGGATAATATTAATAACACCTTAATTGTAAACTTAAATAAATTTAAAATATAGAAATACAGTAAAAAAGTTAATTGTAGTCCTTTGATGTGTTCGAGGTTTTTTCATTAAAAAATTGATTTGATGTGTAATATAGAAATATATGAAAATGTACGGCACTCAAGAATTATGTTTCAATACAGAATACCAGCTATTTTATGTTATGCTGCACAAACGTTATATTTATGGTAGATATTTGAAAATTTTTGAAAGTGTGCAAGCAAAATACTTCATTAAACACATTTCCAGTATTTTTTAAAGCTGACTTTGTAGAAAAAACCAATGACTTTTCCTTTTGAAAATTCATATTATATTTATTTGGTGCACTCAAACATTAGATCTAACGCAGTTACTAGAATTATCAAAATGAGAGTTATAAATAGATAGGACGAAAATCTGAACCCATATTTAATAGCATTTAGCATCTTTGAGAGTTTTTTTATGATAGTTTGAATTTGCAAATCCATAGATGCTTACACATCGATTTGTAAATGTGCTCTTCTGTTATGAATTTTTGCAATAAAAACTACGCCTGTGCACATGAAACTATTTAGTTTTTTTCAATGAAAATGAGATTTCTGTAGAAACTTTAAAATTTTTCAATTGGCTAATGTTCAGATATTAAAGCTCATGGCAAAAACAACTTGCTTCTGTCAATAGACCACCCAAGTTCCATCCAAGTGTGTCGGTACAAATGACTTCTGACTTCCCACAAAGGAAAGAGGAGACAATACTTTTTCTTGAGGTATTTTCAGATTTTAGAAAGGTTTTATAAAAGGTGAGTCATGCTTAAATATGTTTTAAGTTTACCATCAAAGATTACAAAAAATGTCGGGGTTACTTACTTAGGATTAAATGCAAAAAATAGGCATTTCATGTTTAGGTTTGTGGACTTTCGGTTGAATTCTTTAATTTTGTATCATTCTCTTTTAAATCTAGGCAATATAATGCGATGTACAAAGAGATATTGACTTGGCTCTTGGCAGCAGTAGCAAAAGCAGCCTTACTGCATCATTTACCAAATATAAGGATTAGGTCACTTCATCAGAAACCTCAACTGCAATGGCAATTTGCAATTGTTTCTTTTTATATGTATATAAATGGGGCTGGTGTTCCACACGACATTTCTACTGTACTTAGGGACCAGGAAAACATATTAAAATATTTCAAAGAAGACTATAGTTTTTTATTATGTACAGCTTAGGTTCGTAAAGTTTCAAAAATGCTGTGAAGTTCATGTTCACTGTCCGAATTTTTGTAAAAAAACCAAGGACGTCTTAATATAATATAGGGCAAACAAATGTAGTCTATAAAATTCTAAAATGTAACCAGACTTGTCAACGAGTGGAGCTTCTAACGAGCCGAGCCGAGCTTAAACACAGTATTTGATATACAACAAGCCTAAAACGAGCCTATTTAGGCAAAGCAAGTTTATAGTTCTGCTTATTAATTTGATTATGGATATTTTTCTTATTTTTTGCTGTCAGTATGCCGTTCCTATAATCTTATTTAAGAAATTTTTATTAAATAATGGGAAGAGTTATGTAAAAAATACGGAGCTAAAACGAGCCTCATTCAAAGATTTTATGTGGCGAGCCGAGCCAAACTTACACAAAATTTAAACGAGCCGAGCTTGGAAATATCGGCTCGTTAACAACTCCGAATGTAACCCAGCAATATAAAAAAAGTGCATTTATGTAACAAACACTTAAAATTTCTTATTGAAATGTAAGACTAATGTGATAAATTTACAAAAAATAACTTTTGGGATCAGGACAAAATATTCATTATTGCAACTGTTTATATATGTTTCGAGAAAACTTTTACAGGGCAGACATGTAAATGAAATATGTTTAATATAATTTTGGTATACCAAATGATCAAATTATTCTGATATTGGAGTTTACGAATTTTTTAAATGAAATATGATGAATTTCTAAGCTAACTTCCAAATATAACAACCAACTGTTGCTTTAACAGAAAATGTAAATTATTGAATGTCTTTAAATAAGATGTTTCACACAATCCTGCTTAAGAAAACAAAAAGTGACCATATAGAAGTTTGGTTGCCCTAACAATGTATTATATTAAGACGTCCTTATCTGAAACAAACCATATTATTAGGAATATGTGATTTAGCAAGTTAAGATATATATGCATGCATAAAAACTAATACTGCTTGTTGAATTGCTATTAAGATCATTGTACGTGTCAATATTGAAAGACTAGGGTATGTAAGGTGTCAGAATTGCTATAAATTCACCATCGCTGTCCGATGTTGTTAGGAATATGTTATTTAGCATGCCTAAGTATTTATGAATGCATAAGGCTTATGGTACTGATGAATTTCTATCGAAATGTATATCCTAGTTCTAACTCTAGCCTAATTTATGCATCATAGAATATGAAATTTTAATTGTTTAATTTATTAATACTAACATATATCTAATTATTAATTATTCAAAAAAAATCTACAGCCTATTTTGAGCATGTATAATGCAGCCGTCCTTACTTAATTCCAAGTGATCCATACGACCCGAATAGGATTTGACCCGGGGATCCGATTTGACTCTTTTTCATATAATGGTGCTTGAAAGGTTTTCCTGACTGCATCCTTGCATACTAGTACATCACGCTAATCTTCCCTACGCATTCGAATGTTTCACCTCACTATAAAAGTAAAAATTCCCTTTAACACTATTTCCAATTAGAATTTTTAAACGCTTATAACTCACGAACTAATGAAGATATTGAAAATCTAAAAATACTACAAGATAGAAAATTGTCTTCTCACATAGGTTGTTTTCAGAAAACAAAATATTTCAGGGTAGATGTTGATCCCATTGGCATTAGACCGCCTCATTATCTGAACACTAGCTATGGAAAAAATTTAAATATTTTTACAAAAATCAGAACTTAGGAATAAGCACATGTCTTAGCACATATCTTCAAAATTGCAAGAGCGGGGCCTACCACATAGATGTGTCCATGCTTTCAATAGTTCTTACCAGGCTTGGATAAAAATGCGGACGAATTTATTTGTTACGGAAAAGTAACACCAATGGTTAGAATGAGAAAATAATATTCATAATAATTTTTTTTACCAAAAACAATTCTGGCCAAGTCCAAACACTAAATTTAACTTCAACTTAACCTCGCATGAGTTAAAGTATCACTGTAAAAGATTCTTCTATTTGCGCAAAAACATTAAATTTATTTAACCCATTTTTACAGCAAACTTTTGATTGGGATTTAAACAAGAATTTCAAGACTAAATATTTAAATAGAAAACCTTTGAAATCATTAAAGCTATTAAAGGAATACACGGCATTTTCCAATTCAATGTTTACAGAATAATGAACCTGAACTTTTTTAAGAGCAGTTATGATAAACCCTTTTTATATACACTTTTAGTTCTTGTGCTTGTTAAAAAAAATTGAACCAGTGACCCGGTTGCAACTCTGACGCATGCTATTACTGGTTCAAATTGCAGGCATATCTATGTGTGGGAAATTTGTACAATCTCAAAAACGGTTTTGAACTGCGTTGGTAGGCGTTAATATCGACCCGTCCCATTCATTATCCAAAAGAATCCTGTAAACTTTTAAAGGTAGTTTTCGTTTAGTATTGAGTAAGCCCTATAAAGCATACATACACACACATATATATATATATAT
>CABFPE010000108.1:656707-674748 GCA_900660155.1 Hofstenia miamia
AGTATTTGCGTTTGTGATGTTAGCTATGAAAATAGTAGGCTTGGAAATTAGTTTAACTAAATGTGAAGTTTGGTCACCTAATCCTAATTGCGATTTCAGTGCTTTGCCCAAATCAATCAACAGACGAAAAGATGGTATTGTCACTCTTGGAGCTCCTATCTCCAAGTCTCCAAAATTTGTCCAAGAGTTCTTCTCGAAACGTGTTTCTAAGTCCATTCAAATAATGAATGAAATAAAATTACTTGAAGATCCACAGTTAGAATTACATCTGTTAAGGAGCTGTGCCTCACTACCTAAGATATCGTTTTGTTTAAGAACTTCTAATCCCGCAACTGTTACTGCAGAATTGGAAGAATTTGATTCAGCAGTTCATCAGTCTCTAGAAAGTATAGCAGGTTCAGCTGTTTCTGTGTCACAAAGACTNGTGCTTGAAAAGTCTAACCTCACTGAGTCTCGTGCTCGTCCTGAGGACATCTTTTTGCCATGCTGGTCTTCTGGCCGACCAGCTGCTCTAGACGTGACTGTAATTAGTTCACTGCAGCCTTCGATTGTTTCTCTTGCGGGTACTAATGCTGGTCATGCTCTGGAAGTTTCAGACAACCGAAAGCTTACTAAATACGCAGAATCATGTTCAGCAGCTGGTATATCCTTCATACCACTATCAGTGGAAGCTCTAGGAGGATGGTCACCAATTGCTATCAAAGTATTCTCCAAAATGTCTTTTATGTCTTCTGCCAGAAATGCCTCTTGCGATCTGAATACGGTTTCTACATACTTTTTTCAGCAATTGTCAGTAATTTTACAGCGGGGAAATGCTACTCTTCTTTTATCAAGATATGGTTGTTAGGGTTCAAGCAATTCATGTCTAATCTGTAGCATCTGGAACACAAACTCAACCATTGTACAAGTTTTTCAATATCGATCACCCAAAAAATAATCATTGTAATGTTAATTTTATATGTACCATTAAATTAAATAACATTGCGATCCATTTTCTTGGTAATAAATCTGTTATTTTTTAATTATCTTGATGGTACCAGCCATTTTTTAATTACAGAATTTATATGATCTTTGAATTTTAGTTGATTGTCAATTAACACTCCTAAATATTTTATTCTTGGTTGCTCCATTATTTCTTTGTTGTTAAGATACAATTTTGTCTTTTTTTCGCCTTTTGTTAATTTATTCATCTGCATAAAAGTATTTTTTTCAATATTTAGAGACATCATGTTTTTGTTATAGTAGTCATGTATGAGAAGATATAAATTGGATTGTAGTTAATTGATATTTGTTGTATAGATTAATGTATCATCTGCATATAACATACATTTTATATTTATGTGATTTGAAATATCATTTATATAGATATTAAACAACAAAGGACCCAAAACAGAACCTTGCGGAACATTCCTTTCAATTTTCAAAAGATTTGATGATTCATTTTTAAATTGCACAAATTGATATCTATCATTTAAGTAATCATCAATAAGTGAAGAAGAAGTAAGGTCGAAGTTGTAAGTATCTTTCAATTTTTTAATCAATATTCCATGATCTATAGAATTGAATGCTTTTGAAAGTTCCAAAGAAAGAATATATACACTTTCCTTTCTATCTGTGAGTTGTCTCCAATGTTCTACTGTATCCAAAAGAGCATTCATAGTAGAAGAACGTTTTCTAAATTCAAATTGATTTTCACTAAACAAGTTGTATTTTTTAAAGTAGCAGCTAATATGATCGTGTAAAATTTTTTCGAAAATCTTATTAATTCCAGTTAATATTGATATAGGTCTGTAGTTTGAGGAAATATTGCTTATGATTATAACTTTTTTTAGATTGGAATAACTTTTGCAACCTTTAGTTCATCAGGATATTTGTTGAATTTATTGCATTCATTAAATAAGAAAAACAAAGGTTTTTCTATAACACTTAGCGATTCTTTTAAAAACCATATAGGATAGTTACAAGTTCCTTTAGATTTTCTAATGTTTAAAAATTTTGAAGCATCTAGAAATTCATGCAAGGAAGCATATCTAAAAGCAAATGAACTTGCATTGAACTTTAAATTTTTATGTTTCTAAAATTTATTCGTGATAATATATTGCTGACCACTAAATTTTCCCAATTTTATGAAATCTTCATTAAATACATTTGATATTTCCAAGTTATTGTACACATGATTCTCTTTCTTATCTATTAGGTAATCAGGTTCAATATTTGAATGTGGTTTCAAAAAATTATTAATGTATTTCCACTTTTGAGAACATGTTTTGATTTTTTCAAAAGAAGATTTCAAAAATGAACTTAGATCTTGTTTACAACTATTCGATGCAATATTTCCATAGATTTTATATTTCTTCATATTTTCATAACATTTGTCTTTACACAAATGTCTATAGGCTTGATGTTTCTCGTTAATATGTTTCTTAGACTTTTCTGAAATTCATATTTTCCAACTAGGAGTTCTCTTTTGATTTACAGAAATGATCTTCCTTGTAACTGGAATATGTATATTATATAATTGAGCCATGTTATTATTGATAAAGCTTAGTTTCTCATTAATGGACATTAAGTTATAATAGTTACGCCAATTTAGATTTAGTAAGTCCCAAAATAATTATTCTTTGTTAAATTTTTTACAATCATAATAACATACCCATTTTCTCTCTTTGTTGAATTTCATTTTAACATATATTGCACATGTAATTTGATGATCGCAAATGAAAAAATCTGTTACTGTTTTAATGAAACTATTATAGTTCGAAATGTTTGTAATTAAATAGTCAATCAAAGATGAGCTTTTTCCATTAATATGAGTCGGAATTGTTTTATTGAGTACTTCCAATCCAAAAATGTCTATAACCTCATGAACATTTGCATTATCATACTTATTTAGAAAATTCTGGTTATAATTGCCCATAAGAATTACTGGCTTATTTTCAATCGTTGCTCGTGATAATTCTGAAGATAGTATAACAAAAAAATCATTAAAATTTCATCGATTATTGCGATAACTTAAATTAATTAAATGCTTTACATTCGATATTAAAATTTCTATCTATAAACTTTCAAATTGGGTATTTTGAACATTTAGATCTTGTGGATGAAAATGCTTAGGTATGATAAATAATATGCCGCCACCTCTAGTTTTTGTAGAATTTGTAAGATCTCTATCCTTGCGAAATATCTTAAACCAATTTCTCTTATAGATGTTGTCATTATCAGTATCTTTTAACCATGTTTCCGTGATTTCCGCAAATTGTGTTTCCATCCATATTTAAAATCAATTCTTTATACTTACTTTATTTGTTAAACTTTGGACATTAATATTAAGAAATTTGACTTGGTTTTCATATCGCTTTATATATTCATTAACTTCAGTGAAATTAAAAAATTTTTCTTTAATCATATTGAGTTTTTCTAATCGTAATATTTAGTTGTTCAATGCATATTGGGCATTGTGATTAGATGATTCCAAATGAAATTGTTTAGAATTAACACAATTTATACAATTATGTTTATTTTTGTCATTTTTGATGGGACATTCTTTATAACTGTGATTATCTGAGCAAAACATACATGATAATGTCTCATTATTGCAACTTTTTGATGAGTGTCCATACTTACCACACTTACAACACATCTTTGCATAATGATGATCTTTAATATTCAGTATATTGAGTCCCCATTTCAGCTTCTTATTGAGAAGTAGTAAACGTATTTTAAGTGTAACCTTTATAATAACTTCATTAGAATTCTTCATATAGTTTGTTTTAGAAAATAATATTGATATGTCATTTTCATTAACATCCTTTAATATTTCTATATTATCAATAAATAAATTACTTTTAAATGCATTAAAATCTGTCAATTCTTCATACATGGGAATATTTGAAATAATAAGTTTTGGTAAAATTTTTTGTTGAGGTTCTCAGATTGATATTTTTAGTCTTTCCTAATGCCGCTGCTGCCGTCTTTGTCTCTTCACTTGACTTACAAATCAAAACAATGTCATTATTTTTGTTAATTATTAAGTTTTCAATAGCGGATGCAGTCTCACCTAAATTTTTGATAGATTTTTTGACATTAGAAACCAACTTTTTACACTCCTTTTTGTTTAAGGAACTATCTTTATTGTTGAGAGATTTGCATGAAACCACTATTTTAGGTTGGAATTTTGAATGATTTAAAATGTCCTTGTTTTCCTATTTCTGACTAGATGTATGTTTTGGAGAAAATTTCTCAAATTGCTTTTTTGGAAAAATCGTTTACCTTTAAATATTCTAAACATTTTGACTTAATTTTGGAAACTAAAATTGCACAATCAAGCTTTAGATTATTACATATGTTGAATCCATTTACCACTTGCTCTAAATCACCAGAAGAGTTCAAAAGCTCCTGTAGCTTATCACTTGTTTGAACAATATCAGAATAATGTTCTAACATATTGTAAATGATAAAAATATAATTCAAGCAAATTAAAGATTAACTTACTTTAATCCTCCCCACCATATTGAGAAATATTTTCAACAACATTAATAATGCCACTATTGAGGATGAAAATTTGGTGTGTCTTTATTGTGTGAATGGATGGTTTAGACACTAAGTTTATTTAACCAATAAATGCAAATATTATGGTGAATTTTTTATAATTTTAAACATATTTAAGAAAAAAATTGTGCCCTTCATAGATCATTGATGTCATAACAATTCAATATGTTTGATTGAGTAAAGTCAAATTGTTAGCGTTCCAGAGGAACTGTTTGAGTGAGTGCATGCTTTATGAATTTCAAAAGATTGGAATAAAATTTAGGAGCTTTGTAGCAAAGAGTACATGTGAAGTGTCAAAAGGCCTTAGAGTAGGACATTTGATACCAGGGACAATGAGAAATCCACATTCTGTACTCAGTGGGAAGTTTTTTAACACTGGTTTATATTCACGCAAGCATCAATGTATCATGTTGTTGATCAGCTTAAATTCATACCCGCAGCGGATACAAATTAAGTGGATACAAATTAAGGCGATAGTAATCCGCATTCATAGCAGGTTGATCATAACTATAGAAAAGAATGATTCTTATAGTGCTCATTTGCATATTTTCCAGTAGATATGATTGAGAGATGTTTAATTCTGCCCATGCGGGTAATGCGTATTCGAACAGGGCTAAAATATACCACATTAAAGAACGCACAGGCACATTTTCATCCCGTATATAAAAGGCTAATATTTTTAAGAAGAATCGTGACCCAAAGTTCCGCAGATAGAGTCAACATGAATTGTAAATCTTAAATCAGATCTAATGACAAAACCTAAGTGTTTGTGCTGCGTTGTAAATTCGACAGCTTGGTTCATGAAAGTCAGTCCTCTAATATTTGATTTGGAAAAATATTGAGAGACTGATTTGGAGGGATTAAAGGTCGCCCCCAGGGTTGTGTGAAATATGTATGAACTTTTTTTTTGCCAAAAATAAATATATTTTATTGTTCACGTTGAAAAATTAATATATATATAAATATATCTATTGCCAATATATTTAAATAAAATATATTTTTATACAATTCTTTTCGTCTCCATGATGTTGAACAGCCAAAGATAGCATCCAGATGGTCATGCAGCGTGGCCAGTCTGCATCAGTGTTAGCAGAAGTTAACAAACATTCTGTCATCAGCAGATATGAGAGAGAGAGAGTGAGAGAGAGAGAGATTTCTAGTTTAAATGCATTTCTGGATTCTAGTATCTCAAATAAAGAACATATTCTAACAATGACTTTTTAAAATCGAAAACTTTTAACATTGTGGCTTGTATCTCAGTAACTTATGCAAAAATAATATTTCATAATATGCGTTCAAAATTTTTTCTCGTGGAAGCTTATAGACGATTATACACTTACTGTGGCAAACCTCTGATTACAAATATTTTTAGGAACTGTATACTTCTAACAAGACAATTTTCCGTTTTTCAAAGAAATATACCATTACTTTTATGTTACTCAAGCACTAACGGATTCATTTCCAAAATCACTTCTAAATGCAAAATTAGTCATAAAATATATTAAACATTCGATTAAACAAATTATTTAAATGCTTTGAAAAAAATTGTGTAAATGATTATCCTCCCACTGCAAGCAGGTCATGTATATTTAGAACACATTAGAATGTTAACAATTGCGTTGCAGTATTTTTCACTGTAGTTTTTACCAGAAATACGTTTTAAAATTCATGTTCATTACATTAATTTTTTAGGAAATATTGATATTGCATTGCATATGCATATATATATACACACACACACAAATGAAGGTTTTCAAATTTTAATAAATCCTTTTTTGTTGATGAGGAAGTAGTTTAAACTTAAAATTTAGTTTAAAGCAATAATCCATTGAGAGGATTCATTTCACCCTAATATATATATATATATATATATATATATATATATATATATATAAATAAATATATGCATATACTAATATATGCATGTAATAATACAAGTTGTATATTTGATAAATGCATACATAGTATTTAAATTTCTGTAGAATTGTAAATGAAATTGTGTAATATGTGCATAAATAGGATTCATGGAAATATTGTAAGGTTTCTGAAATTTTAGAAAAGCCTCTAAATGCATAAATATTCAGTTGACTGCAGCACAACCAGTACAATAATTCAATAGCGGAAAGAGGCAGTATTTCCTGTAGCTCAAATTAACTTGAAGGAGCCAACATGTATACATAGACATGTAGATATTGTTAGTTTGTTTGATAATATTTAGAATTCTAATTACGGCAACTACGTGCCGCTATATGAACCGAATATATGGAGAAAGAATAAAAAGCATAATGAATCTCTACACAGTCTAATTAATGTATATCTTCTATAGAAAAAGAAATGTCCAAACATAAAATTAACTTGACTTAAAACATCAATTAATTTCTCCAAACAAGCCTACATATATCTTCATGATTGCAAATATCTCTTAATGAAAATTCACAAATGACAAAAGTACAACTGGTAGAAAAATTGTTGGTGGCGACAAAAATGAAATGTGCATACGACTAGACATTACAAGGCATGGTTAAGCAAAGAGCTTTATCAACTTGCAAACTTTGAAGAATCCCTAGTTTGGTATGAAAAAGCACACAATATGTTGCCCTTAAAAAGAGAGTATCGGTTAGGAATAAGAAAATGCGAACAAGCTCTAGAAAATGCAATAGGTGGAAGCTATAACGCAAAAAGTAAGCTAAAACCAATAAATCTGTTGCAACCAGCAAGGGCAGACATTAAACTTTTCACAAATAATGCAAAGATAATTCAACAAATATGTCTTCACAAAGACTTCTAACGGAATGTTTCAAAAAGTCATAGAAATTTATCAGTAATAGTTATTTGTTAAGATTTTTATGATAGTACAATTTATAACTAGCACATTTTCAAAGGGCCATTATTTCAACAAAGGGAATTCCATTAGTAGACAAAATCTAAGTATCACTGTCTGTAGAAGATCTGACTTAGTTGCACATCTGATTAGAATTATTAGAGACGGTTAGAGACTAGGATATCGAAGTTAAGGAATTCTCCACACTCTGCCGCAAGGAAAAGGTGAATTTAAGACCAAATCTCAAATTGAATCGATCACTCATGCTTACGCTATTGCGATCCTTTAATGGATCGATGCGGAAATTGAATAGGTAATTCGAAACAGTAGATGTTTTAATAATAGATTTAATATTTTATGCATATAATATTCATTGCGGCTTAACAGTATTTCTTTTCCAATATTTATGCTTCAAAACCTAATAACTACGATACTGCATTAATGGTTCTCAAAGACCACCTGACCTATTTGGTTGGATGACCTATGATTTTTTTCAAATTTTTATAATGTCGAACAATCCATCAAAATTTCAGTGTTAGTCTTAAATTGTAGACGACCAGGTTTGGATTCTCTCATTTGTTGTACCATGTTGTCTTTCTATCGTACATTTATACAGAGTTCCAACTCGACTCGTGCCTAAAAAAGTCAACTCACAGAAGCCTAACATAATTGTTAAGACAGTATTAACTTCAGAGAAGTATGTTTCTACACTTTGCATAGCATAAATCACCCACATAAAATTGCCTAAAATGCTAGTATGACCAAAACAAAATATATATATATATATATATAATTCGGTTTCAGTTGTTCCATGTGCAACTTTATGGTATTTATGCTGTTATTCAAAAAATATTCTTTTCATATGTAAACATTTCTATGCGTGACTATGAAAATGCTTTAGTAAATGCAAACTGAAGAGTGGAGCTGTAAAGCTTTTAAAATATTACTCAATTTCATCTGCATATATATATATATATATACACCAATCGAGGATTAGCCCTATATTGTATAAACAAATTGAATGACGCTGTGTTTAAAACCATACAACTTTAAATTTCAATTACAGTCTTTTTCAAAAACCTCTGAACAAACATCATGTTCAAATATTAATATGAAAAATTGAATTATTATTTTCGCTAAAGTTAACTAGCCACAGTGCACACAAAGAATATATTCTGCCAAAGGAAATTTTCCAAAGTGTAAAAATTGACTTTAACGAAAATTCTCTATCATTGCACAAAACTACATTTATACGTTCACTAAAACTCAGTAGTTACTTTTGCTGTAATAAAAAAATAAAATTTCAGGCTCGTATAAAAAGCATTGCTATGATGAAAGCATAAGTGAAAAAATTGGCTTTAGAGATTGTGTAAATAACTTCAGAAACAATTATTTGAAAATCAATATAACATTTTTATTGAGTGAGATAGACATACAATCTTTAAGGTTGCACTCATTTGAATTTACGGAAAAGAACTCTGAAAATCATTCATGAATACTTTAGATTTCTTCAGCTGAATTTTTATATATGTGATGCCAAAAATATCATTGAGTCCAGTCTTCATGCAATTAAGACCTTTTACAATACCTTAAAAATATTATTTCCCCTTATGATTCGAAAGAAGTTATTAACCCTAACTTACGGAATATTTAATTTGTTGTTAAAAAGGGAACATTAGGCGAATCATTTCCATAAGAGAAAATATTTTCAAATACTACAAATTTGTTCATTTTATGCAAAATCTATAATTCAATTTCGAAATTCTATGTAATATTTGCTCAAATTATTTTATCAATTTAACTGATTAGGAATATTAACATTGATTAATTTCATTAGGAAGTCTTGACATCGAGATCTTTCATTGAGCTGCTAAATCTGATTTAAGTTCATTTTATGTATTTGTAAGCTTGTGAAATTTGCAAGAAAAATGAAATTTCGTATTGTTTAGGACTGCGAGAGGGCAATAAACAAAGTAAAAGGTTGGGGAGACAAAGACTTTGACGAGGGTAAAATGGAGTTACTTGCTCAACTTTTCTGCTTTGCTGGAATGGCTTATCTTGGAATGAATGAAGTGAGGAAGGCACTGGAGTACTTCTTAAAAGATCTGCAACTGTCTGAAGAACATGATTTACCGGAGGCTAAATCAAGAAGTTTAGATAACATTGGCTCAGCCTATATTCGATTAGAAGAGTACGAAAATGGAATAAAATACTGGCTTCAGAAAGTAAGTATATGTATATGTAAATATTATGAAGTACTTTAATAGACTTAAACTGCTATTATCCAAAATTGGCTATTATATCTCTGAAGATATTTGTCATTTCAAAAAACATTTCTTCATTTCTATTTGGAAATTTATAAATCCTGAGATCTTGACACAATTCAAGGGCGGATACAGAGGGGGCCGAGGGGGCCGAGGGGGCCTGGGCCCCCTTTAAAATAATTCAATAGAATGGTACAATAAAAATTACAAAAGAAAATTCTTTAATGCTATCAAACAAAGTGAATAGAACAGTTTTTTTATGTTTTTTTCAAATATTTGTAAAATGTATTTCGTTAAACTTTTAGACGATAATGTGTCCAACGGATCCTGGAATTTCATTTCAATAAAAGTACGAATATTTAGTTTTCAGGAATTGTTTTAAATTTTAAAAGTATTTCAATTCACTCTTTTGGAATAGGAACGCATGTGATTGCTGTGGGTAATTTAATTTAAGAATAAAATTTTAAATTATTTTACTTTTAAAAAATACTATTGAAATTAGATGAGTATAGCTACGGCTACCTTGTGGCACAAAAACTTATAGTGATTAGTTTATACACAAGAGAACATTATATTAAGAATAGCATGAGAAAATAGAATTTTCACCTTTTCTACCATTTCTATTTCTCAACACTGTTTCTACTTACCCTACTTGACAATACTCAATAAGGTTGGTCAAATTTTTGTACTCAAATTCAACACCATGCACCTACTAAAAAAATCCAAAAGCAAATTTGTGTGAAAATATCAAAACTATGCACATTTTTTTAATTTTAGAATTAATTGATTTTAGCAAGAGCTTCCCATTTTTGATTTTCTTGAAGTTTATCAACATATTTAGCAATACTCATTGAAAATTTTGCAATTTACTTAATCTATACCATTGGTCTATTTTGCAATGCATAATGCCAAAGTCTCCTAAAAACACAATATTCCATTATCAAAGCGTAATTTGAAATTTGAAAAAAGTGTGCTGAGCCATTTTTGGAATCAGTAGATGGTGATGAAATCTGTACATAGTGATGAATTTTAAAAATCGAAAAGTCAATAATTTTTTGCCCAATCTAGTACCCAATTACGCACTTAACATTTTATTCTACATTGGGCCCGCTCTAAAAAAATTTTCTCTATCCGCCCCTGACGCAATTATGAGCGAGTTTGCTTACTTGTTATGGGGAAAATTATTACAAAATTTCTATTCAGATACGCTCAGTGATGCCAATTGAATAAATAATATATATGATCACATAAATATGATTACTGTAAATGTAAATTAATTGTTTTATTATATGATTTTCATATATATGAATCATATAAATATAAACAAATTGCATATGGACAATTATTTCGCATAAATTTTAGATCTAGCGATTTTTTAATCAATTTCAAAGTCCAAATCAGTATACAAAGCATGCAAGGAAAGCAGACCCTGCCCGGGCAATTCTGAAACTTTAAATCGATTATATGTAATAGCATAAATAAATAATATAAAAGTTGAAGAAGAGAAATAGAGGCGGCTCCGGCTACCACACATGCATGGCCTTATAACTATTGCACTGTCAAGAAGTAAAAAAACCATCAAGGAGATTGGGTCAGTGAAATCTTTAATAAAAGGGCAGATTCCCCTTCCAAACTAGGCCTGGTTAGAAGAAATACATAGATAGATTAAAGAACGTGATTTCATTCACTTACAGTTCTGTGATACTGATAAATTTTTTACCCATCATCTAATAATTTCCTAAAAATAAAAATGTTCCTTATATATATATCCTGGGGTACTTCACTACAGGCCTCTGCAACGTTGAACTGGAGGCGAACGAATTACATGCTATTGGGGGATTTTTCATATTCTTATTACTTTTTTTATATAAATAACACCGTTAAGGATAATTGTATTAAAAAACTCAGTATCAAAATTCAATATTTATGAGAAATAAATATAATTTTGTTCAAACAAAACTGCAGCATCGAGACATTTAACCGGTAACATCTTATATAGAATAGTTTTGCCACCAGAGAAAGTGACAATTTGAAAACCAAGCATTGTGTTTGCTAACACATCTGGTCTATTAACTGCTCTACCAAATATGGAGCCTGCATTCGAAAGTAGAGCCGGTTTAACATACACTTCATCAATCAACAGTAAAGACGTGACAATCTTCTACACCACTAAAAAAACTTTGTATATATATATATATATATATACTAGGTAGCTAAAAAGTTGTACATTTCAAAAGTAATATATACTGATGAAAAGTTGTCAATAATCATATATATGTATATGAAATATATAAATATATACATGTATATATATATATACATATACATATATACATTTTATTTATATGACTTTCATATGAATATAAATACATGTTTTGAAAAACGGGACATCACTGGCTCTGGGAGCACCCTATTCAGAAGTAGCGAAGTAGGTGAATTGAAGATGAAACGAAGAGAGGAGACGATTTTTATCCAGGGGTGTTTAGTGAGTTATAGGTGTTTAATAATTACTTATAGAAAATATGGCAAACAGTAAAAATGGATTTTTGAGTAAATTTATAAAATATAGCAATGCTCATAAAGTGATTTAGGTTCCATTGTGTGAAAATCATTCAGAAAGTGCGTGGCTTTTCCATGAGATTGGCCGCTCATATTTGGAACTAGGCAACTTTGTGCAAGCTCTGGAGTATGGGAAGAAAAGTATTGAGACTGCTAAAATTGTAATGGATAAAGATTGGATGATGAACTCCTACTTATTAATTGGTCAAGCAGAACGGGCTGCTGGAAATGACAAGATCGCTGTTGAACATCTGCGAAAGGCACTGCATTACGCACAACTGGCGAAAAATGAGAAACTGTTTCACGTAATTCAAAAACTTATGGATGAGATAATTTATTATGATAGAATAATGACAAAACGTCCCCAATCACGAGCATTTGAGACTGAGCAGATCTTGAGCACTGAAGCCATGAATGAAGACGTTGATTTTGACATCGAGACAATAATTGAGGAAAAAGAATGTGAAGTAAGCAGTAGAGTTTCATCATTTAAACAACCGTACAAAGAATCCAAGCTTAAAATTCCAAAGCGGCCCGCTCCTAAAATAATAGAATCTCCCATTGAACTTCCAAGCAAGAGTGCAGAAGAATCCAGTGCGCTTATTAGTGATGATATGGAAGAAGTCAATAATGATGAAAATAAGAATAGGACTGCTGATCCAAATACTGTAAATGACCCTATTATTGGAGATAGTGACGATGATTTTAATCCTATCAATATCACAAACGATGACCGCAAGTAAATTAATCTAAAATAAATTTTTTATGCATGATGTTTTGTGAAAGTAATAACAGATGGCAAACCATTATAAATAATAGTGGATTTGTAGCAAAATGCTGCGTTTAACAATGTTCGTCTAAATGTTTTTAGTATTATCTAAATTCGTTGCAATTTAAAATAGTCACATTTTGATGTGATAATATCATAGTGATAACAACTTAAAATGTGTTCGATTATAAAAAGTGAAAATAAGTATCCAATGTATAGCATATTCAAAAAGCAATACGTAAACTTCGATTCAATAAATTACTTAGTACCTTAACCATACAGTTTTTCATCTGCTTATGAAGCTTCGTTAGTGCATGTCAACATCGTGAATTTCGTTCATAAAACTCAAACGCTGGAATATGATGATTCAAATTTTTGAGTCTTTTTCTTGGCTAATGATAAGACTACCTTTCAAGAAGCAACTTAGTACAAATGTATATGCTACAGCAGAATTGTGAAACTAGGAGTTTCAAGAAATTTCAAGGTATTTCGGAATTTATTGAAAAACCGAAACTAACCCTAACGCTAACCAAACCCACTCCAATACAATGGTTTCATAACTGTAATTTCACAAGTTCATTGAAATTTTATGAATAACACGAAATTCCTAATTTCAAAATTTTGCTATGATATATAGATTGCAGTAATTGAAGCATATGAAGCTTGTTTACAATTTAGCTCATATAAAGATATAATGGTAAGCAGAACCCCTCTTATACATAAGCGCTAAAATGTATGTTTTCGAAGAAAATTGGCATAAGACAATCAGTCAATTTCTGAATGGTACCACATTGATGACTTGTCTTGCAATAATATTGAAATAAAGGGTTCTGGATTTGAGCCTCGCAGTAAAGTTATAAAAATTTAAAAATACTTTTACAAATGTTAATATTCTATTAAACTTGAAATAAATCAACTTCCTATTTGAATTGATAAGAAAACTGAATCTACAGTGTGACCTTAATTGAAATCCAATCAGTTTATTATTTGAAGGTAGTTCTCAAATACGAGATTTTTGAAATAATTTACAGTAATTAAGTAAGTCAGCTGAATGACCTAATTGCCGGTTGATCAACTTCAAGTTAGTTCTGTTTTGTGTATGTCAGTGTGTACATTACTAAGTGGCCTAAATCTAATGGAAAGATATACATTTTGATCTATATGCATACCTTTATATATATATGTACATGTATAGTACATGTTCTTAGCCATGGACTTCTGCGGTTGTGACGCAACACAATAAAAAATTGAGAAATATATTTGCACAGTTGAGACTTATCATTAAGTATTTGTAAGAATCAGTCAAACGAGTGCAGATAATTTCCACTTTAATTGTTTTTTGCTGTTACATATTTCATTGCGAGATATCAATAGATCCTATACAAGACCTACCTTTCAGCGATTCTAAATTTAAGTATTTCTCTAAGCAATATATGTTTTTCACTTAAAAACCAATAGATCCTATACAAGAACAACCTTACGGTGATCCTAAATTTACATTATATATATAAATAACTCAATGTTAGTATATGTAAGCAATGAACAATCCAATAAATAAATAGAAAGATTGAGAAGGTTTGTTTACTAATATTTATTGTAACGCCCTACATAGTAGCTTTGCATTAATCGCGCATTAGGATTGCTGGCTATTGTGTTGTGTATCGATCTACGCTTCTGTTATGTATTGAATATTACAGCTAATTAAGTTCATTATTGCGGTAAATTGAATGTATTTCTGGAACTAACTACATGGATTGCTTGCTTTGCCACACAGCAATAAAGACCTTAGACACTTAAGTAGTTTTTTTATTTATTGCAATAAATTTACCTTATTTTTTATTTAGTGTAAGTGCATTTGAACTAGAGTTGAAATGTGTTTACTTTAAATGTTACATTAAGTTAATTATAGCAATCATATATTATTATTCTTATAGTTTAAGTTTAAAGATTTTCTATCTACAAGTTCATTATTCTAGTTTATATATTCTTTAATACATATGTTTTAAATGTTAAATTCAATTGTAGAAATATATGGTTTTATTGTATTGTTTTTTCTGTGTGTTTAGATTCTAATAAATAGTAAATTCCATTCTAAGATAGATATTCTATATTTGTCAAATAAATATACAAGAAGAACTTTATGTATATCCTAAATTCAAACATTTCTCCAAGCAATATCTGTTTTCTAAAAAACAATTAGAAGAATTATACAAGAAATACTTTATAGCTATCCTACATTCAAAAAGTTACCCAAACAATATATGTATTATAAGGGGTACATTAGAAGAAATATAAAAGAACAACTTTACACAAATCATAAATTTAATTAATGAGAATTATACAAGACCAACTTTACACAAATGCAAGCAGCAATTTTTTTAGTCATTTACTTCGAATGGGAGCTTCAAGCTCACATTCCGACTATCACTTGTCAACTTCAAGTTCTGTTTTGTATATATCAGTGTGTACATTACTAAGTGGCCTAAATCTAATGGCAAGTCCTACATTTTGATCTATATGCATATCTTTCTATATATACATGTATAGTACATGTTCTTAGCCATGGACTTCTGCGATTGTGACGTAACACAATAAAAAATTGAGAAATATATTTGCACAGTTGAGGCGGATCATTAAGTATTTGGAGGAATCAGTCACACGAGTGTAGATAATTTCCACTTTATTTGTTTTTTGCTGTTAAATATTTCTTTGCAAATTCATTAAAGAACACGGATTTAAAATATTGAAAATGCAATATTTTATAATGCTACATACTAGTTTGCGTTATCAACTACTGAAGAGTAACAAATTTCATTTGTAATGAAAATTTGATTTGATCAGCATAATTGTAAATTATTATAATTAATATTTGTTCGCTAGGTGGCAGATCTATCCAGGAATGTCATTAATGTTCTATAAGAAACTGATAATACTTTTTTAAAATTGAAATCAAGCTTTAAGGCAATGCATATATTATATACAATAATATAATAATTTCTCTGTAAAATTGTGAAATTTTAAGATTCTTAAAACTGTTTTGTTGGTTATAATTCGCAAATGAATGGATATCATTGGCCATTGATCCCATTAATGGACCATCGGGTATCCGACAATGCTAGCTATTTGAGTTTTCTGCATTTTCAACACTCAAATTTTATTATATTTTATAATTATTTCATTATATTTTATATTTATGCAGAAAAGCAAAGAAGTTCAGTGAAATTAATTAAAAAAATAAAGTATAATAGTCCGGCACTGTTTTTAAATAGACCCCATTATTGAAAGAAATCTCTTCCTGCAACTAGGATTGATTAAACAGCATTTAGTCGATTAAATTCCAAAGAAGGAATATCTACTCTTAACCCCATTTTCAAAACGAGTACTCTATTTTACAGAATTTGAACATTTTCTTTCACATCAATTCTATGGTATTACACTTTAATTTTAAAGACACTTCTGATTTTTTTGAATTACTGTTTAAATATTGGCACATTATATTAGGTAATATTAAATCAGTTACTAAAAGATTAAATTTCAAGGATGAATGTTCAGATGTCATATTGTTCCAATCAATTGTAAACATATTTCTTCAAGAATTAATTACGGGCGAGAGACTTCAAATCAGACATTTCATTCATTTGTAGTTACTTCATCAGTTCTTCTTGTTTTAATTCAGAATTTGCTTGATGAAATGAAGTTTCAATTTGTTTTAACTTGATTTTATTCTTCAGTTTTTTTGGATCCTATAGACGAATTAATGGGCATACTATTATATCAATGTTAAAATGGTACTTGCCTCAGAAAATTTTTTGCCTAACTTCGCATACACAATACAATCACTTGAATAAATTTATATCATCGTCTAAATAGACTTTCCGCTGATTGTAGAAGTTCAACTAAATTTACTAGATTATCAAATATTTATTTATTATTAATAAAGTTAGTGCTTTCTACAATATAGAGAAAAAGTGTACAAAAAGCCACTATTAAGTACTAACTGAATTGTTTCTATTTCTTTGTTTCAGAGGTAAAGATAGTGATATTTCTTGGTTACTATAATAGTTCTTTTTAGTTTCGAAAAATATTTTCTATGGATTGTTAAATAAGTTCTTAGGCATTAATTTTAGATTGATAATAGAAGAATGATGTACTTAGTTATTTGTATTTATTGAACTAATTTTTTGACTGGTAAGATAATTCTTTGTTGGAGCATTCTTGATAAAATTAGTCACTTTCTTTTTAAGCAATTGAAACTTTTTTTCAGATCGAATATCTTTGTCCAATTTATTCCATAATTTTACTGCAATATTTATCAATGAATTCATAATTTTGCTTCTAAATTTCTTGCATTGATATGTACCACATCTAATATTATATTTTAGGGAGATGTTATCTTTCATTTTATAAAATATTTCCAAGATTTTTTTGCGGCATGATATCATCTGGATATAATAACATATAATTTTTTGCCAATTTTCTTTTAATTCGATTATTATTGCTATGGATAATTTTGTTCATCCAATTGAAAATCTTTTAGAATTTTCACATAGATTTGTTAGCAAGTAACAAGAATATGTATATTTTGATAGTTTTGTGGGAAACTAAACGGTTTGAAAATTATTTATAGCATAACATCAAGAGAACATATACAATCTAAATATCAATGAAACAAAGAAAACGCAATAAGAAAAAATAATCATCTTTAAATGAAATTATAGGAATTGGATCTGATGGCGAATATTTTTCAATCAACAATTCAGAAGATGTTCAGCAATCCAATTCACACACAACTCTCACACAGCAGCTTTCATTGCTATCATTAAATACTAACATTTGTAGCATATGTCTGCATGCTTCTGATTTATGTAAACGTTCAGGACTTGTCAAACATCATATTGTCAATGGTTCCAAATGTGAAGGTTCAGGGCTACCACCTCGTTCACCTGGAATAACGCCTGTATTTCCCTCACTTTCTGATATTGAAATGTTTTCGATTCCAACCAGAAAGATCGTTCCAATCAGCTGCCGTAATCTCTGGGCTAAAGCTGTGAATCACTCTTTTAGTAAGGTTAAGCGGGAA
>CABFPE010000108.1:675748-704605 GCA_900660155.1 Hofstenia miamia
ATAAATTGCTTGAAATGTTAACAATTAGCATCTATAAATGATAGAAAACATTTTAAAATTTCATTCAATTATATGTTAACATACAATCTTCTAGTAAAATGAACTCAACCAACAATCCTCAACACTTAGTTTCTGGGTGGAATGCTCAATTTGAACAAATCAACCAAGAGAATATGTACAAGGATCCCCATGACATTCCCTTTAATCCTGAATTGTAAGTATTTGTTTTTTACTTACATTATTAATTTGCATTTTTTTCAATGTGTTGAGACATGTGTTTAGATTAAACATTTCGTCTGATGACGACAACACTTTTGTGCCTTCTCCTCCCATGGAGTTTGAGCCTTGGTCCCAGGATTTTGAGAGTAAATTTGACTGTATGTTGGCTAGGTACGAGCCTGACACAAGTCTTCAGCTGAGGTCTGGTCAACATATAAATCCATCCAATTCCATGTGAGTACATTTTGTTTGTAATTATTATTTACTATATTTTTAAAATTATTTTTTAAGTGTTTTTAAGATGGGAAAAAAAATTGTGTATATACTAATACATGTTTTTTATTTTTGAATATTTTTAAGCATTATTAATTTAAAATCATGCTTCAATAAATTATTTAAAACAATATTATTTCATACTGGTTGCTTACAATGCAAAATTGTAATATTTTTGAAATGTTTGTACTTATCTTTTCCCATTTGAATGATGCATGTTATTACTGATGTTAAACAATTGTATTTTAAAAAAAATAACATGATTGAGATATGTAATTGCCCTCCTTCCGAAATTAATTATATTTAGTCCCACAACTCCTGCTCCATTTCAATGCGCCTACTGCAAATATACCAACCCCAAGTCCCTTGCACTTCAAAAGCATGTAAATAATAGACATAAAAAAAACAGGTGCATCTATGATTGATATTTATGCACTATTTTCTTTGGCATACCCATCAATTACAAAAATTATTAAGGATGATATCTCCAAGCATTTCTCTGCCAAGGTTTATTTGATGGCTGAAGTTGAATTGGCAAGAATTGAGGGTAATGAAGAAAGACATGTCACCAGCAAACCATCTTTTGTGTTCTGTACAGGTCTATGTGAGGCAAAATTTTCTTGTATGGTAAATGAGCTTGCAAACTACATTTCCATGTATGCACACAATGGCTTAGGGTGGGTTGTTAAAAATATTAATAATATAGGGTTGCAAATAGCAAAATATCATCCAACCTGTGCTGGCACATTTATCCCACTACCAGATTGTTTGAAGCACAACAGTTTCCTGGTAAATCCAAAAAGTGGACAATGGAATAATTGTTTTTTGTATGCAGTTTTGGCATGTCTACACCCTGAAATTAAAGCTAGATGTCAAGTAAATCATCTGAACAAGTTTATGAATACACTGAATTATAATGGTCTGACATTCCACCTGTCTATAAATGATGTCTGCATTTTTGAGGATCTCAATGAAATCATTGTGAATGTTTATGCATTAAATGGCGATCAAACCATTGTACCAGCCTACATGTCAGAACAAAACTATGAAAAAACTGCACATTTTGATGATAATTGAAAAAGAAGGAACTAGTCACTATGTAGCCATAACAAATTTGAATGCATGTTTGAAATTTTTAAAAAATACATCTGATGGTATGCAGTGTCCTAAATGTTTATCTGGTTTTAAGACAGGAGAATTTGGCAAAGCACTAGAAAAAATGCAATGGATCTCCAGAATCAGAAATTACATTTCCCAATCAATTAGAGAAAATTAAATTTAATAATTATGGAGCAAAGAATTATGCACCAATAATGGCTACTTTTGATATTGAAATAATCTCAGTAAAAGAGCATGGACCCACACCAAATCCTTCAAGCAGTTATACAATGCAGTAAGTAAAGCAGAAACCTTCAGGCATATGCATTGCAACAATGACAGAAAAGAAGCTGCTCTCTTCCAAAATTTTTTTGGGAAAAGAATGCATGCTGAATGCATGGGACCACCTTAGAAAAATTGCCCATGAGTCATTTGAGGCTAAGCAGAAGAATCATGCACTTCAAATAAGTAAAGATGAATGTACCAAAATGCTAGCAAATGCAACTACCTGTGTTTTTTGTGAAAAAATGTTTGAAACAACATCAAAAAAAGTTATTAATCATTGTCACTATAGTTGTAAAATTAGAGCATTGCCCATAGTGATTGTAATTTGTTGCATAGATCACCCAATTTCACCCCCATATTTGTACATAATACCTTCCATTATGATTTCCATATTTTGTTGAAATCTTTGAAATTGAGGGAAGGTAAAAAACTAAACTGTATTCCCTGCACTAGTGAAAACATGTTGTCACTTAGTTTGTCAATTCCTGTCTCAACTTATGTAGATAAAAATAATATTACAAAAAGAATTTATGAAGAGCTGTGATTTCTAGACTCTTTTTGTTTTATCTCAGACAGTCTATCCAACTTGACAAGAAATATTGGCAGTCATAATTATAAATTTTTAAAGGCAGGTATGAATGATCAAAAAGCAGAAGCATTTACTGCAGGCAAAGGTATATTCTGCTTTGATTATTTTGATAGTTTTGAAAAGTTTAATGACACACAGCTTCCAGATTTGGTGCACTTCTATAACACAAAAGGAGTAGGACTTTGAGCATGAACATACATGGGTAAAAGAAGGCTGTCAGACACTCAAAGACTACCATGATAATTATTTGATGGTGGACACACTTTTTCTTGCTGATGTCATTAGAGAATTTAGACTGGAAAGTATGGAAACCTACAAGTTTGACCCTGTGCATTTCTTTACAGCCTCCAATTACAGTTGGACTACAATGCTAAAATATGCACAGACATAATTGGCTCCCATTGCCAATCTTGATCAACTAGAATTTATTGAATCTGGGATTAGAGGAGGCATGTGTGGGGTGTTTTCAGATCATTGTTTTAAAGCAAACAACCCCATGGTGGAGGACTATGATAGTGGGAAAGAGTCCATATATTCTCTTTTTTTGGACATGAATTCACTGTATGGAGCTTCCATGTGTGAGTTTTTACCCACTGGAGGCCTACACTCAACAGATGAGAGTCTAGAAAATATACTTGCAACACCATTAGAAGCAGATAGAGGCTTCCTGGTAATGGTTGACCTTCATTATCCCTATCATCTACATGAAGAACACTTTGATTATCCATTGGCACCACATAAAATGTGTGTAGGTGATGAGCTACTGTCACCATACCAAAGACATATAAAATCTGCATTAAATTTAAAGACAGGAAAAGGGTTAAGGTTAAGGTGATTTGCAGTCACAATCATGACATTTCAGTGGAGAGAATCAATAAGATTGTGCTAACTCCATACAATGATAAAAGATATCAGTTGGATCATTACCAAAGTTTGCCATATGGTCATAAAGGTAGAAATTACATTTACATGTATTTTACTAATTTTTCATTTAGATATTCCACAATCAATGTCAAAATGTGCTATTGAAAATGCCTCCATAAACGTAAAAAGTCCTCATTTAGGTGTGAAAAAATTTATTGTACATGTTTTAATAAGCATTGTTTAGACTTAATATCAATTGATGTACCATCTACAAGTGCAAAGAGACCTTGTTTAGGTATACAAAATTTAATTTGTACACGTTTTAATAATTTGTTTAGACATGTAAAATGATTTCTGTAGTTGATTTGAATTTTGTAATGGAAAAATTTGTTTTAACTTAACAATATTTTCTCTGCTTACATTTTATTGTTGATGATGTTCTTTTACCACTTCCCCACAAGAATGTTTTTCTATCCACGTCTTTGCAATGTCAAAAAGGGTATAAACAATTTTGTTATTTGTATATTTATATCTGTTTAGATTCATTCTTTAAAGAAGAAAAACATTGCTCCCACAAAAAACCTCTGCTGTTTGGTTTGCATGATAATTAATCTATATATTGTAATTAATAATTTTAGATTGTTTGATTAAAAATCTGCTATATGCCTCTAATCAATGATTGAAAAAAAGAATCCATATTCCTTCACGTCCTTACAATAATAGTAGTATTAGTAATTAATTTGTTTTATTAATGATTTATTTTAGATTCAACTGTTTATACATTTACATTTTGATATTTGAAAAGCCTCTGTATTCTTTCAAGTCCTCACAATAGACTGCAAACAAACGTGTTTATTTTTGCTGTCTGTGAAACAGGTATTTTTCTCAATAAACACATAAGATTGAAGATTAACATTATCTCTGTAATCACAATACACTGCGCGTTGGTTTGATTTTGTCTGCATATCAAGTGAAGCCTCATTGATTTATTACCTTGTCTCACACAACAATCCACTTGAGGATGTGTTTCGTCTGTTACGTCATGCTTGAAAAACAATTGATTTGGTTTGTGTAATTATAAAAGTACCACCACAACTGATTTGTTTAGAGTATGCATTGTTTTATTTCCTTCCAACTTAATCTCAAATAAATTACACAGTTTTGAATCTTTTGTTTAAAATTTTACGTTATCAATTTATATAATTTATTGCACTTGGAAAATAGACTTTTGAATAAAAATTTCACACACATTTCAATAAAGACAGTAATGTTTATTTTAGATGGACTAACACCGTTTTTGTAAATACACTATGATGACAGTTTGTATATATGTTTCATCTTAAATATAAACGTCGTTTGTTTTGTTGCACATTTAATTGTTAATCATTATGTGTTTTTGACTGTGAACGTCATTTTAATAATGACTTGTTTATTAACCATTGATTTAGACTCTATCTATGAAAATCATGATGCACCAATACACTTTGCAGAACAATGCTGTGGAAGAAATACAAAATTATTTGGTAAGCATTTATAATAATAATACATATTGTTTTTCACTGTTACATCAGATTGTTTTCCATTATTTCTGTTAGTTGTGTATGTAAAGATTAAAACAATAATAACAATAACAATAACAACAACATATATTTCTCATGTACATATACATGTATTAAGTTTACAAAATTATTAAGAACAAAAATAATGCAACTTTCTTCATATGAGCTTAGTTATGTCAGTAAGTGTTTGTTTCTTGGTTACGTTTACAAATTACATATAATTTAAAAAATATTTTTACTTATTGATCTTGAATTGCACATCTTATTCTATAATTAGTCAGATAATTGATATTTTGTTGTGTAATCATGTTTTTCAACTTCTTCTTAAATATTGTAAAAAAATTTTCACTTCTTGTACTGTAATCCAGTTTGTTCCATAGTGATATTGAATAATTTAGGAATCCGTTCTTCATTACTTTTCTATTATACTTAGTTTTACCAAATGTAATTGTTCTTTGATTTAAATGATTAGAAATGTTCGATTTTCTTTTCCAAAATATCGATAAACATCTAATATTTTGAAGAGCTTCTAATGATCTTAGATGATATTTACACATTATTTCTTTTTTATTTTTGTTGCTAATTATGTTTATTCCCCATTTAAATACTTTCTTTAATTTCGATTTTGCCTTTTTATTTAAGTTCGTTAATAAACAAGATGAGTACAAGAAATGGGATAAAACAAGTGATCGAAAGAGTATTACCTTCCATTCTATTGGTATAAACTTTCGAATTTTTTGAATTGATCTTATACCATACGCCATTTTCTTTATGATGTTGTTTGCCTCTTCTTCAAAATTCAATTTATTATCAATTACTACTCCCAAATATTTCATTTTTGGTGATTCGTGAATGATGTTGTTACATATCTTAATACTTTCTAATGTTGATTCATTTCTTCTATTCTTAATTACCATAAATATAGTTTTTTCAATATTTAGTTTTAACAAATTATTATTAAAGAATGATTGCAATTTTTCAACATTTTCCTGTAAATTTAAAATATCATTACAATAAATAAGAGTATCATCAGCAAATTGTACATGATTACTATTAATGTGCTGATCCATATCATTTAAATATAACTTAAATAGTAATGGACCCAGGACTGATCCTTGTGGTGCTCCATGGTTTATTTCTAATGAATTTGATATTTCTTCGTTGAGTTTCACATACTGATATCTATTACTTAAGTAACTATTTAATAATTCTATTAATGAATCACTAAAATTATAAATCTGCTTTAACTTTTCCAATAAAATAGAATGGTTTATTGAATTAAATGCCTTTGAAATATCTAATGATGCTATATATATTTTTTCATTCCTATCTAGTTTTGATCTCCAGTCTTCAACAGCATAAAGTAAGGCATCATTTGTAGAGGTATCTTTTTGAAATCCAAACTGATGTTTTGATATTAATTCATTTTGTTCCACATATAGGTTAATTTGGTTGAATAATAATTTTTCAAATATTTTATTAATTATTGTTAATACTGAAATTGGTCGGTAATTTTCTGCAAGATCTTTTCTTCCCTTTTATATATTGGTGTAACTTTAGCAATTTTTAAGTAATCAGGGTAAGTTGATTCTGCCAAGCATTGATTAAATAAGTCACACAAAGGTCTCAATAAAATACATAAGGCACCTTTCAATAACCAAGGAGGAAATTCACAATGACCTTTCGCTATGTTCCAATTAATTTTCTTTGTTGCTTAGTAAAATTCTACTAATGTAATAAATCTTGGTTTATAGGTATCATCATGTTTTCTAATATTGCGATGCTTATGATATAAATGTTTAAACTGCTATCAATATTTTAATTTCTGTTTTTATTGTACTAATTGAACGTATTAGCGTCGTCAACTAACATTATTAAAAGAAGAACGTCTATCTTGGGACATTCCTGTGTATCTTTCTCAACCATCCAACAATGAAGTCATGACGAATATGATCAATGTGTAGATTAAATTCGCTATATGAACTTTCATCATTTATTAGTGCGTTTTTTATTTTCTTTGTAAATATATTTTTTATAAATGTTTGTTTTCTCTGTATGGTGAGAGTATGTGTCTGTGAAAGCATGTATTTGTTTTAAAAATTATTTTTAGTTAGGAATTTTTATCGATTAAAAGAGTTTTTATTTTTTGCAATTGACATGTGGATCGTCTGTGAAACGTATTTATTTTCCTCAATGTTTGAAAATATTTTTTGTTTGAAAATTCTTATTAATTATGACTTTTACCAAAGAAATTTAGCAATAAATTATAATTCCAAAAACGTGAATTTCAATGATCTTTGACAATTATTTATATTTATGTAATATTTATAAAAAAAATTGGTTACATTTTAAACAATAGACTACAAGCAAATGTGTTTGCCAACAAATATTACAACAAAACAGAATATGTTCCAATGACATCAGAGATACACAGACGGCCAAAGTACACAATTACATCATATCTATGCCCGCCAAGGTCAAAGGTCAATTTGTGTAACGAAATACGCCCCACTTCTTAGTGCTGCAATTCATGTCTAATCTGTGAAATCTGGAACACAAACTCATTTAAGAGTGTTATCCTCAGCATCTCAACCATTTTACAAGTTTTTCAGGATCAATCACCCAAAAAATAATCATTGCAATGTTAATTTTATATGTATTGATTTTCGTTCATTTAAAAAAATTTTATATTCGTGACACTTTTGCACATTTCTTGAAAGATGTATGCTATGATGTTCAAGTCGAACCTAAACTTCAACCTGTTGATAATTTACAATTCTCAAAACTTGCAACCTCAACAGACGAAGAGGCTCGGCTAGATATCAAAGTAAATGGCCTTTCGGGAACATCTTTTGAAAGAACATTTTTTGATGTGAAGGTTTTCAACCCCCTCTCAAAGAGTTGCCCAAAAAAGATAAAAGATGCATATGGATATCACGAGGGGCTCAAAAAGTCAAAATATGAAGAACGAATCATCAATGTTGAGCATAGCTCCTTCACTGCCTTGATATTTGCGACGACTGGAGGATGCAGCCGCTCAACTCATAAGACCATTAAGCAAATTGCTCTGAAAGTAGCTGAGAAGAGGAAGGAGTCCTACTCAGATGTAATCAGGCATCTCAGAACTGAAATCAGCTTTGCACTTCTGAGAAGCACAATATTGTGTCTGCGTGGTTCGAGAGCACTCAAAGAAAGCATTCCAATCGAAAACTCCATTGCTGCCGTATGCGCCGAAACGAGAATTATATAACATAAATCGTTAGCAAATTAACATATGCACCAACTGTATTTACGGAGCAACGTTTGAAAAATATTGAATAGTGTATCAACAATCAGTGATGTTATTAAACTTAAAGTAAGAAACAAATTCTTAAAAATTATAAATAATCCTAATCACTGTTTAAGTGAGATGCTAACTAATATGAAAAAAATTAAAAGCGAATGAATAAAAAGCTATCGCTCATCTTTTTGTAGATTTGTTAATTATTGTAATATTGATTTTGTAAATATAAGTTTATATTGTAAATATTTTATATTTGGTGATTCCTAAATATTCTATTTTGTAATGTTAATTTCTTAAAATATATTGGTTTTTATAATAAATTAAGACCATTTGCAAATAAAATGGGCTATAAATATAGCAGTTAATCATTTATAAAACATAAATACAGAAATCAAGAAATTAACAAAATCTTTTCTAAATCCACAATGCATTATTTATAAAAACATTAACGACTTTCTTTAAAATATTTAATATTGTTCCATACCACAAATCCGACTTTTTATCCTCTAAAATATTGCTTAGACAATCGTAGAGCCCTAAAAATAAGCCTCTTCCATATACCAAGAAAATAACGAAAAAATTTATTTCTCAACACATCAATAAATATATGGAATAATTTACCTAAATCTATAAAACAAAAATAAATTAAGAATATTTAAAAACGAAATTAAAAGATATTTCTGTAGTTATACAAAGGAAAGGCTTGAATATAACTGGCGAGGTATTAAATTTTATAATAGTGATTATTCAATAATAGACCGCATCTAACCTAAATTCACCATAACCCAAGCTAGTAATTGTAATCATTTTTTGTAAATATTTTAGTATGCGTTTTGTTCCATTGTTTCTATTGTTTGACGCTATTTAGAGTTGTAAACTCTAAATATTGACATTTCATTTTATTTCATTTAGAGAAGAAAAATGCAGTTCGAATAATTCTATTATGAATATGAACATAGGCAAGATATTAATAAATTTAATGTCGATGCAGATGACAAGGCTGATGAAAAGAATTCTATTTCAAATTATGACGAGCATAGCAAATATTGTTGTGGTTGTGACAATATTAGAAATGAGAATTTGCTTAGAAAACTTCTATGTTTTCAAGATAATCAGGAAAAGTGGAACAAAAGCGTGTTCCCAGAAATATGCAACGAACCCAAAAATCAAATCTTATTCGTCAATCTAAGTCAGTTTCTCCAGAAGATACAAACCGCCGCCCATCGTTGGATGCTAATAAAGCAATTTGTTTTCTGCAACATAATAAATCTTGCAGCATATAATGCAAATTATAGACATCGACTTTGTTTCCATGAACTAGTTGAAGCAGATAAGTATAGCCTTCATCAATATTACATCCAGCCCTTAGGATTGCTGCAAATAAGCTAGGTGTTTTGATTAACGAGACTCGAATTGAAAAAGGATATGGAAGATGCAAAAATTTTGGAAGAAACAAAAATCGAAAAGTGAAATACAAGTATATCAACTGCAATGCTTCTGTATGTAATGATCATTCATTTGTTTGCAAATTGTGCTGTCAAGATAACTAAAAAATAGAGAAAAACTTGGATTTTTGTAAGTTTGGTTTTGAAACATAATATAACACAATGTGTTGCATGATTTCATATAATTACATGATTGCATTCGTTTATTTAGACTAAAAGTGTTGCTTGAATCTATACACGACCTACAAAAATATGCATATCAAAGATATTGATAAATATGATTATCAATTTTGTTTGCTAGTACCTGGTTCAATCCAATCCAATATTAATTTCTGAACTCGTCCAATTGGAATCCCATCGGCTTTTATAATAGATTATAATAGATATACTTATATATAATAATAGATTTTCATATTTACATTTATATTAAATCTGGCTAATAAGTTAATAAAGTAAATCACAAAAGTTATTCATTTTATGTCATTTAAATTGAATGATGCAAGGCCTTGGTTAAATTTTCAAAATACCAACATTGGTAATTGGACATTACTGAGAGCCGATATTGATAAAGCGTATTCATAAAATCTTGATTGAAGCCTTAGATAACAAAACTATGCAAGAAATATATTATGCAAAAAAAATAATTTTTCACATTGAAAGATTTTGAACAAATTTAGTGTTTTTGATCGTAATGCAATAAACTCCCAATATTTTCAGAATTAAGTGTGTGATGCATAAACTTAACTTGCATATACATGTACTAATTAACACACATAGATCATGACATGCTATGTGAATATAGTAGATGAATAGAACCCTAATAAAGTACCACAGGATGACCTTGTTTTCAGTTGCCCAGGGATACGCCCTTGATCGACCCGCTTATTAATTTGGATAGAAGTATTCAAATACTGAATTATATTGAAACCGACCATTTGAAATGGAGTGTCGGTAAATGATTTTGCAAGTTAAAATTCCGTGCACAACATTGAAATTAACTTAAGCATTATTTTAATAACAAAACACATTCTCAATTCTTCTTAACACGACTAAAAGAAACATGATTTGTTTTGGTATTGTAATTCAGAGTTGCGATTTAAATAGATCTAAAAACTTATTGAACTTTACCTACAAAACTAGATAATTCGCAAACATTAAGTAGGAATAGTGTATTAGTAATAAGAAATCAAGACACACAAACTATCGCATTTAATATGCTTAGTACAAAATAACACGTATGTATATATATTTATAATAAATATGGCATAAACACTACTAAACCTAAGGATAAAGGCTCATCAACGCCCTGACGTAGGTGACAATTTCAAAAGCGCTGAAATGACACCTACAGCATAACAAAAGGGTTGCCTAACATATCTAGGGATTTCCTTTTCAATATGTAATGGATATTCTAAATAATTAAATTGATTCACACTGGTTGTGATGGACTTTGCGATGAGCACAGTTAAATAATTACAAACACATCTAAGTTATCGGAATTTCCATTCCAAATTTAAAATTAGCAAACATCGGTGTGAAGTTATCACCGGGTTTACTTAGTCCAGGTTCCCACTGCATGTGACGAAGAAGGTTGGAGCTGGAATTTTCTTCTGACAATGGTGACTCACGCTCCTCTTTTTGAATTTGAAGATCTCGACGTCTATTCTTCTTTCGTTTCGCTGATCCAGGAGTGAAACGCGGACGCCGAGCTTTTAACAAACGGGAAGTACCGCTACAACACGGTTGTCGTTTGCAACGTTTGAAACTAAATTACATTTTCATTTTAAACTTCGTCATGCTTTAATCAATGATGAAAATTCGGATAAAACTATGATCACATACAACATCATAAAACACAAAATAATTCAATTCAGGCGAATTTTATAAATTTAAGCGTAATTGATGAAACAGTATGAGAAAACGAAATAAACACGACAGTAATATTATTTACACATGGTAAATGTGTATACACTAAAAGAATATCTCTACCTGTGACTGCAACCAAGGACGGTCTCCTGGGATTCTGAGGAATTTACATCTGTACCACACCAGTTGCCAATTGGTTGTTCGCGTTCTCTCTTCAGAGATTTTGGAAGAGTTTGTGTTGAAGTATGTGAACAATTTTCTGAATGCCATGAAACAAGCGGAGTCATTTTGTTCAGAGATTCTGAAAATGACGATTCCGAAGCTTCTAAAATCAACAATGTGGAGAAAATATGCACCATACGTAAATAGCTCCACAAACACCATTTCAAAGTGTGATTCATTGAAAGCTGCGTATTCATTGAAATATATATCAATGCTTTGGAAATTACTAACATTTGTAGAGTAAAAATTATATACCTAGTTGCTCCTCTCGTTCCCACCACGGAATAGAAACTGGTATCCCAAGAACACTTTCCGTGGAATCATCCTCGCAGAATCCACTCTCACTCTGTTCATCATCACCTTCTCTACCTTCATCATTTGTAAAAATATCATGTTCACTTCCCAAACTACTGTCATTGCTACTAATACCTTAAAAACAGTAGCTTTAAAGTTTTTGTAATTGAGGTAAATCAATTTTATAGATATAGACAATCAGAACATTTAACAGTCGATTTGCAACAATAAAGAGCATACTTTCAAAAATAAAGTGAAAAATATTTAATAAAATACAATATTTTATTATATCTGACGATTAGTTACACTATGAATTCTCTCCCAGAATAAACAGTTATGCTTCATAATTTCTTCAAAACATTCAACGAGTTGTTTTGGTTAGTGCTTTTGACCTAGTAAAATATAGCGTTTTTTATACTGACAAAAACGTTTTCGATATGATTAATGTGATATTCTTTTCACACAGATATTCTAAGATTTCGCCACAGTGATGGATTATCAATAAAACCCCCTTATTAAATAATTCATTTAAAAATCCAAAAAATATAAATCTGTTGAATGTTCCTTCATTCAATGTTTTGTATTCATTACTCATGATTGAAATAATCGAGCACATGGAGATGTTCTTCCCTTTGGATGCGGGATGATATATGAGACAGCATATGCACCCATAGGAGAATATCCAAAATTGATTGATGAATGCAGGTTAAAGTTCTTTTTATCCAAAAACAAAATATTTTTATTCCTAAATCCTAACATCTTGGCAGCAAAAATAGTGCGGGCATTCTGATTTTCAGTAAATAAAACTACTTCAGTTTTCTTCCTGATGCTTCTTTGACAAAACATTTTGTCAATTGTTGCAAATTGGCTCTTTATTGTTGGAATTCTCTGTAAGTTAGCTTTATGGCATATACTATGTTAGCAATCGATTTTTTTAATTTACCAAAAACCTAAGGAAAATGATATATTTAAGGAAAATATTCTAACTTCGTATTTTCAAAAATTGTAATGATGCCTAGAATTTTGGAGATACATATAATTGAACAACTTACATATATAATCATAAACACAAAATACAACAGCTAATAATCCAATTAAACATTGAAAGGGGGGATGAAGCAAAAATACAGTTGTTACTGGGTCTAATTTTAATTAATTCAAAGATACATTTTTGCTGTCTAAGTTTTATATATTGGTGAAAAACTTTGGGCTTGACCCGACTCGACTCGATTACATCTCTGGTGTTTAGATTACAAATTTAACCCATTATTAAATTATTAATACCTACTGAAATAGAAACATACATTTGTATTATGTAACTTACGCTGTGTATTATCAATCGTAATAGTGAGATATTACAAAATTTTTTAGTATTTTTTTAATTTTTTAGTGTTTTGTTAGTTTCTGCAATTATTTATTTTAGCACAAATGTTCACTAATAATTGTTCAATATCCAAAGAGTTCCAAATGTCTTCAGAGGGGAGGGGGATTTTCGGAACAAATACACAAAGCGGCTTGCAGCCTTATGAATTCACTGAACACTTGAGTATGAACATCAGCCCCCGTTAAGTGCATTTTTAACTATCCCACAATATCCACATCGTAATAAACATGTAATTAAAAAGAAAAATATTAAACTTACTACAACAATCATCTGGCCTGTGAAAATTAAAACTAAATGAACCGTATGGAAATGGGGGTACCATAAAGCTATCTAATCCATCCATCATGTTTGGAAAAGCTTTTGGGGGACTTTTTCTACTATTTCGCATTCTGTGCCCGCGGACCTAAAAAGAAAATAATAAAGACTACTAAAAATCCGTTTACAATCAAAGAGTAGTTTATACAGTAAATTACATTTGTAAACTAAATTGGATAAAATATCTAAATTTAAAGAAAAAATTCATTACTTTTAGCTAAAACCGATTTAATATCAATTTGAGTACTTAAAAGTTTAAATATTAAAACTATTGCAAATTGAATATTTTTATGAATCCAAAAAATGCTGGGTGCTTATGTAACAATGAAGCTACTTCAGCCATATCTTAGTGAGGGTTACAATGTAACAACTGATAATTTCTTTACTTCATGTTCACTTAGCCGAGAAGTTAGTTTCTATGCGGATTTAATCTGTTGGTACAATTCAATAAAACTGAAAAAGACATACCCAAGTCAAATTAACCTTCACTGTATGAAACCCAATTTTTTCAATCGGCTCCAATCAATTTAGAAATTTACCAAGAAAAAACAACTATTCTTGATGTTTTATTCTAGCAACAGAACAAAATACTGAGAGCCACAAAAAAGATGGCCTCTTGTTGTTTTTATGAGTCTGTTATACGTGAGTGTCATCAATGCATTGATTATACATAAAAGAAAACAGAACAAAATATAAGTCGTTGTGCTTTTACTGTCCTTCTCATGATCAATAATAAGAATTAAATCTTCTATTGATTTATTAGCGACAATGCGGAGGAACCAGAACAATATTAACGAGGGACCGAGGTGTATTCAATGCCAAATTCGAGCAAATTGCAAATATAACAAAGCTGTGTTGATTTGAATAAAATACTTTGAATGTTTTGTTTTAAATATTTTTGATTCAAAAATAGATAAAATACTTGAAATATAGAAATAAAAAATGCAGCTTACAAAGTTATGTATAAATTCATGACAAGTTGTATCCATTGACTCACTTCGATCTTCTAGATATAAGGGCAAAGTAAAACTTTGTTATAATAGTTTTTAATATACGTGTCGCATAAATACATTAATAGTCAAAAAATATAAGAAGATTCTATTGTAAATTCATCGTACGCCCGTTATAAGTACCTGTGTTTTTTAAATGGGACCTTTTAGTGTTAAAACAAATTTTACTCTTGAAAATGGAAAATACAATAAAACATTATTCAAACATTGTGTCTTCCTATAACATGGCTTTGATCTAAAAGGAAGCAGAAAGCTCCCTTGGTCCTGCAAATATGGATGAAATGGAGTGCCGTCTCTTGCTTTCCCTGCAAAGATGAAACATCCGCTGCACAAAGTTAATGGAAAATCAGTAACTTTTGTAGTTGTACCATGGGTTATTTTGTGACAAGTGGATTGTATTAATTTTTTGATGTCAATATAAAGCATGTACGTTTTAGTACTATATTTATCAATTTTTACATTTAATACATTTTATGTGTCACCTGTACAAATATAAGCAGTTACCTGTACAATGTTACATTTATACGCATTCAAATGTACAACATACTTTTTTGAGCAATAAGAAATGAATGACAAGTTTGCGGCAGATGAGCTCGAATTTTTAGTTGGGGCAACATCTATTTTAGAAACATGAATTAAGTAAACTAATTATAAAGTACTATGTTTCCTATCACATGTGCTTATTAGAGAGGCTAAGTTTAGCAACTTTGCACACATTCTAAATTTAGGAACAATTCCAATCATAACCTGTCATTCATAATGTTACACAGCATTGAGCAATGTAATAATATAATATTAATGCTATATAATTAGAGAATATATAGTAATGTATATATACTGTACAGATGACTTCATATAAATTCGCTATTGATTAAGAGTGAACGGGAAGAAATGTGAAATTCCTAGGAAGAGAAATTGAAAAGGGAAGAATAAAGATGAAAAACAACGCCAAGGAGATGATACAAAACATAAGTAGCCCTAAAGGCTACCTGAATACCAACGAGACACAGAAAAAACCGAGGGAGAAAGAAAACAGTTCGAATTCTTACCGCACAACGAGTACGAAAACCTGCCAAACATCAACACCGACAAAAAGGGTAAAACGCTAATGCTTATAATAATAAAAGAAATAACCGAAACCGAAATTATCGAAAAACAACGCACCGACATCATTCTAAAAGAAATAATAGGAAGAAAAAAAGATGAATACAAACCACTAGGAAAGATAGAAAACAGCTACTTTCAAAGATATGCATGGGAACTAAACAATAACGGACTATTATACGCAAAAGGAAAGTCACCAAGGATAGCAATACCGGAATACTTTAAAAGAGACCTAGTCAGGAAAATACACGAAAATGGTCATATGGGAATAATACAAACATAATCAACATTCAACGCAAGCACGCTTCATAACAACAGCGATAAGAAAGGCAGTGGAAGACATAATAAATAAATGTACGACATGCCTAATTAACCAAAAACTCACTTCGAACGAAGTGAGGGAAAAAATCATAGCAACGACACCAAATCAAATAGTGCACGTAGACATAGAAAAACAATCGCAAGACGACGAAGGCTATCAATACATTTTAGTACTAGTGGATAACTACACCAAGTACGCTAGAATGATACCTTTAGACTCCACTACAGCAAAAATAGTAGCCGAAAAAATAATAAAAGAATTGATACTGAAATTCGGCCCAATGGAAACGATTGTATCCGACCGTGGAATTCAATTTGAAAGTAAATTATTTGAAGAGATGACGAAATTAATGGAAATAATAACAGAAAAAACTACGGCATATCACCCTCAAGCAAACGGAGCAGTCGAGAGACTGAACAGAATCATGATCAAACTAATAAGAGTACTAACTTCAAGAGTCGGAGGAAGAGATTGGCGCGAAGTCATTGAAATGGTAGAATACTTCTACAACACATCAGTACACGCAACCACAGGAGTGACACCATACAAAGCCATGTACGGTAGAGAAGCAGCAAAACCTATATCAATGCAATATCACTCATACTCCGACAAACCAGACAATGAATATATAAAGACAATAAAAAATCAAATCACAGGAATACATGAGGCGATGTGCCACAATACGAAGAGACCCGCAACTAGACAAAAACGGAACTTCAAGAAAATATACGGCAAACCACACAAGACGAGAGACAAGGTTTACGCATACACACTACTGAGAACACAAGACGTAACCAAGGTGAGAAAATTAAAAACACAGTGGTCAGGGCCATTCACCATTACACAAACCTTACCAAACAATAACTATAAACTAAACGACAAGGATTTCACACTTCCAAAACCTGAAAAGGGCAACAATAGACATAGAACAAGTAACACTAGACAATAACGCAGAATTCAAAATTATAAAAAATAATGATGATACATACAATGAAATGCAAGGCTTAGATAGTGTAGCAGAGGAAGAATTCGAAGAAGAATACACACCTCAACGAAACGACATCGATGTCGAAAGAAGAATTATGCCCCAGAGGGCTGCAAAAAATAAATCTAAATATGAAACTGAATATGGGATATAAACTTATTAACTGAATTTAGTCTAGAAAATGAAAAGAACGAGTAGCTAGAGTCCATCACCACTGAAAAGCAGAAGGGTGCGGAGAAGAACTCCACAATCCGATTGTCAAATAAAGGACATTAGGATGGAAACAGCGTCACCCAGCAGTAACAAAAACACTAAATCTCCACGATTGATTGTCAATTAAAGGGCATGAGGACGGAGCACCCAACAACCAGAGGAAAACGAATTAGAAGGAGAACTCCGCAATCCGATTACTAATTAAAGGGTATGACGATGGAGTCACAAGAAAAAACAAAACCTCGGAAAAGAACACCCTCACCCAAATGTCAATTAAAGGGTAGGCTGATAAACGAGGGTCGACAACAACATACCGAGCGTCAACTAAAGGGCGCGAAGTTACAGCCATCGAGCAAACAACTGGAAACACAAAGAACAGGTGTATAATTCCATCTAGTAAAAATATTGAAAAATAGGAATAATTTTAGTATTATAACAATTTTTTGAAAACTACATTTTTATGGATAGTTTGTCGTTTGTTGTGAAAAGACGTTGTTTCGTAATGTCGTTTTAGTGCCGTTATTATGTTGTTCAGCGACGTAGTTACGACAATTATATGTTTACTGGGTAGTATCGCATATATATATATATATATATATATATATATATATACATATATATATATATGTTCTAAAACATTATTCCTAAAATCATACTCTTTTAATAGAAGATGGTGTTGTAGCCAAGGGTCTTGAAAGAAGCGAGACTTAAACACATATCTAAACTTAATTTTTGCTTATAATTTGAATACTTTGTAAATTTGAATAACATTCTAGTCCTAATCTTTAACTTTTTTTCTCATTCACTAACTTTGAGAAAATATCCCGTCGAGTTCAAAATATCAAGTTCTGGACACCGGTCGAAACCGGTTAAAATTCTGGAAAATAGACCGGTTACAATCGGTTGAGGAAAACTTGGCCGGTTCAGTCGTGTCAGCAAAATTCTGACCGTTTCCAACTCTCGTGAGAGGTATTATAAATTTGTTCAATTTTGTGGTAGATATATTTTCACTAACTAAAGTGCTGGGGAAAAAATTGAGAGTTTGCTTACAACAAAATTGAAATTATAGAGAACGATTAAAACTTTCAATGAAATAATTGGTACCCCAGTTAACATTACCTGATTTTAAATAATCTGATTAACTTGAATTGATAGAGAACTTCTACAACTATAAAGATGTAGTAATTTAAATTTATACGAATCAAAATGGATAGATAATATTATATTTTAAAAACAGTGTTGGCCAACTCAAATTTATAATGTATGCACAAAGCTAATTTTGCAAAATATTTAGGATTGCGAAAGAGCCATAGCTAAAGTGAAGACTTGGGGAGAGTATGAATTCGAAGGTAAAATGGAACTAATAGCACAACTATACTGCTATTCTGGAATGGCATGTCTTGGTCTAAATGAAGTGAAAAAAGCGTTAAATTTATTTTTGAAGGAACTTGAAGTAGCTAAGACGAATAATTTAAGAGATGCCATTTCAAGGAGTCTAGACAATGTTGGGGCAGCGTATATAAAATTGGAGATGTTTGAAAAGGGAATTGAATATTGGCTTCAAAAGGTACTGCGTTTTATATATTATATTATATTGTAGCGTTGAAATTCCAAACAACTAATCTTTGAACAATTAAGGCATTGTCCTAGAACGATTCAAGTAGCTCTGAGTGCTGCATAAATATTAGTGTCTAAAAAATTCTAAGATTTACGCGGGAGGTGTATTTAAATACAAACCTTCTAACAAAACACATACAGATACAGATGCCTTACGATAATGCGGAGTTCTCTTTGCACTAAATGCAAAGCAGCACGCGCTTAGATTCTACAACAGACATTCATAGTGCATTTGTGTTAATATCGGATTGTTTCATTTGGCTTGAGAAAAAATCACATCTAAAATATTTTTCTCATCAATTTCAAAAAGAATCATACTGTCAATTTCAGAAGTTATAGGAAGCAGAATTTCCACCTCATTCGCCAAAGTTGCAACCATGCCAGGTTCTTTTGGAAGCACGAGCTCTTCAAACACGGCATGAAGCGTTTTAAGCATTGCACTCACGGCTCAAACGACAAGCATGGCACCGCAATGACATTACACGACGCGAAGTTTCTCAAACAACAAGGCAGATTTTAAAGAAACTATACGAACCACAGCGTTGCAGATCGAACAATTTCCATGTTGTTCACATGAAATCGGTTAAATCATCGAAATTCTCATTTTTATGACACAAACCCGGCAAGACAATAAACTGGCACAGCACCTTTAATTTAATCCTATTTTAGCTAGACTTGTAACCGGATTGGGCCGACCAAAAACAGTGTTAGTATGGTTCACTGTTTTGAGCTAAAGAAAATAGATCGGGTCTTATCGAGTAACTTCAAATATAAATTACGGGTCATAATTATTATTTTGGGAAACTGTAAAATTTATTGATTTGAATAATATTGAAAATTGATATACAACTGTGAGTAGCGACAACCAAAAGGATGCCAATTTATACTAGAGCAGTATGGGGCAATAAAAAGGCGCTTACATTAAATAATTGAAAATGGATAGTGTATATTGTTCAAGTGAAACTTGTTTTCATAGCAAGAAATGTGTTTTTAATTAGATCAACCATTCTAATCGGAAAATGAGAGTGATAGCTGTTGTAGAGGCTTCCCCATTACAAAACTAAGAATAGATTATAATTCGAAACAGTTGAGAAATCAATGGAACAGTTAGTGAAAATTTATTGTTTACATCTTCTACATCAGGGCTTGGTCGATTTGAGTCAGAATTTCAATTTTATATGGTTCGAGTCAGAATGTTGATAATTTTATATGGATCGGTTCCGAATTTTTACGATCTTTCCAAAAAACGTCTATAATTTTTCAGTTTTCTACACCAAATTTGAACATGCTAGAAACTATAATCACATCTACACACTCAAATTGAAAATCCTAATTTGAGTTTAGTAGTGTATATGAAATTTCAAAGTGTAAATATTATTTTTACACATTTTTTTATAAATTATATCACATTCACTGCATTTGGAATGACTTGCGGGTGCTGCTGTGAATTTTAAATTTCGCAACGTTTTCAACAATATCACAAGTCCAACTCTGGATGAAGCTTAGCATTGTACTGATACATTACATGAAATATTTCTTGTTACGAAATATTTCTGTCGCGCGATGGCGTACGAAAATTGATTTCGCCTGCTATCATAATACATAGCATAAAAAATATTTTTTAGCAATTGCTCTAAATTGACCTGCATTTTTATACAGTAACGAAATCTTTCTGAATGATGAAGCAGTGTGCATTGTAGTTCTGCCTTTCTTTAAAGGAAATGTTTGCTAGATTTTGGGGCGATTTGCATTTTATTCTCCCTTTTATGTTCTTGAGAAGTCATAGAAGAAAGTATTTTAAGCCATTTCTCTAAATTGGTTTGATTTCGTGACGGCATAATAATGCAGACCAATCTAGAGAAATTGCTAAAAAATACTTTTTCCAGGAAAGGAATTTCGCGACAATGTGAACTTAAGGTATTGTTGTTATACATAGTATCCTCATAGTTCGTCACTCAATTCATTTTAATGCGTATTGCAAAATTCAAGCAAACTGATTTAGTAGGTGTAGGCCCCAATTATACCAAGAGTTTGGGGACACTACCAGAGGCGGATCTAAAAATTTCTGATGGGGGGGTTGTACTGAAACTCTAAAACTTGATTTTTGCATAATACTTTTAATTCTGAATTTGACTATATTTATATTCCTAATACATTTCTTTGCATGTTATGAAAACAATTTTAAAGGTTTGGATGATCTTCTAGCTCGGACTCTCTACTATTGAGATGGAGTTTATCCGAATTCGTTTAGAAATATGTTAATTTTTTTAAAGTATCATATTATATTTTTTAGATATTTCAATTTCTGCATTATGCATTATTAACAAAACAAAATATTGAATGGAGATATTATTGACATGTTTTAGTTTAGCAAGCATACTGTATTTAATCAAAATGGTCTCCGTATCCGCAAAAATTGAAATTTGGTGCGGTCTTGTACTGATCCTGTCTCATGCTGTGTTTTTGTTCCAGCGAATTTGAGAATTGAATTCTTAGGTGATTATTAAAGTTATATGTAAGAATAAAGTTGCATTTTTGTAGGTTTAGGATCAAACTTCTGACATGTAAAACAAAACACTAAAATGAGGGAGATGATGAATTTCCAATATTATTAGGTTTTTAAATAAAGTGGGTATATATTTTTTACAACAAAACTGAACAATTAAAGCAATATAGGGTTCATAATTTCAGAATTTATTAAAAATTACAGGGCTTCTAAGAAATGCCTTGGGTGAACAGGACATCTGAAATGTTGCGCCAGCATTTTCAAATTTACCAGTGTAGAACTATTGTATTTCATAAGAAGTGCCAGTTTCATTGAACACTTTGATTGTGTATTTGATGAAAAAAACAGGGACGTGGTCAGTTACAATAATCTGGGGACTAAATTGAATAAATTAGCTCTATGGTTTCTAGGATATTAGTTTATCTATCGTAGGTCGGAACCTAATCAGAAATATTTACAAAAAGAAAGTTTCTTAAACTTCTTATAAGGCAACAAGGATCTGTACTTTTTAGGTATAGACATGTGGGTTTTTGTAGAAAGGGGAGAAGAAAAGCCCTATTCAGTTCACCCGTGGCCACATTCTTCAACAAAAATGTGTTTTATTTAAATAGAAAATTGGAAAGTTTCACAAATATTTGCCAAATCTTTGCAATGTTTGGTAAATTTAAAAATTGCAAAAATTGGATCAATTTGCAAATTTAATGCAAAATTCGGCACTATCTTAGAATTTTATAACTTTTGTACTAAGATTTCACAAATTTATCTAATAGCTGCACACCATTCTGCTTTTTCATGGGGGGGCTGCAGTCACATAGTCCCCCCTTAAATCCGCCACTGGACACTACATGTACCCTGTATGTTTTTATACGAGAGTAAACGGTGAATTTTAGATTCCTTTATGTGAAACACACAACGAAGAAGCTTGGCTTTTTCATGAAATTGGCCGGTCTTATCTGGAATTATCAGACTACGATAGAGCGTTGGATTTTGGCAAAAAAAGTGTTGACACCGCGAAGATGGTTTCTGACAAAATTTGGTTAATGAATTCATACTTATTGATTGGGCAAACAGAACGCGCAATGGGAAACAATAAAATGGCTATTGACTATTTATTAAAATCCCTATCTTATGCTAAACACCTTAAAAACGAACAACTATACGCTTCAATCCAGAAAATACTGGATGAGATTGTATACTACGAACCTTTAATCAACAGACCAATGGGTGAAGACATGCAGCCGGAAGAAATCTTTGAAACAAAAAATATTCAAAAAAGTATTGAGTCAGATGTGACAGGTTTTTCAGAAAATTGGGAATCTGAAGGAACAATTAAGGTTTCGTCTTTTAAAGAACCTTACAAAGAATCATTTTCGAAAGGTTTAAGCAATCGTTCAGCACGGAAACCCATTTACAATGACAATGAGGAAACACTCATTTCAGAACATCAAGAGTCGGGCACTTCTGATCCCAATGATCACCTGTCTGATGTTTCAACAAACGAAGAAAACAGTGAACAATGATAAATTTTCCTCCACATTTTTCAAAGAAAAGCCAAGCTACAATTCTATCCTTGCATTAGAGCCTGGCACCTAGAATTTGATTAAAATTAAGGCAAGCGGAAATTGTTTGTAAATATTTGTATATTTAACATTGTAGTAGAAAACCCATGAAAAAATATAAAACTCTACAACTACTGTGGCATGATAAGTTAACATTTCAACCTTATTTTCTGTGAGTTTTAGATTTTGTGAACTCTACGTACGAATGCTAATAATTTTCTCAACAAAATAGCAATATTTCAAAATTATCTGCAATTAGTTGTTATAATTACAAATGTGGAATTTATTGTAAGAGGAAATGCAATGAAACAAATTTGTGAAAAACCTTAATCTAAGAATATATATATATATATATATATATATATACTGTACATTAACAAAAAATCAAGCTCTATCTCTTGAAAAAATACAAAAAGAGCACTTAGAATTATTGCACTGTAAAACAATGGCCAACCATTGAAGCGAGAAGAGAAGAGTTACTGTGAAGCTCTTTCTACAACCTAAAACGCGCGCAAATAATCTCATTCACTCAATTATACCGAAAACACTTCTTACGACAGGCAATTTACGAAAAATTTAGAAGTGAACGAAGAAGAAATCAATTCATTCCATTCTGCGCAATGCTACTAAACCAAAATCAACGCTAAAACCCAGAACTTAGCAATTTCAATAGTGCAGATGTTTTTATCAATAAATACGATCATACATATATATATATATATAGATTACAACATGATTTTTGGTACTTAAAACCCTATATTTATTGCGGTCAATATAATATTTTTTGAAGAAGATAACTTCAAAAATGTTTCCTAAACAATTTTTTAAATTTATTTCCAAATTTATAAATAGATGCATCATTGCAAATTTAAGACTTGGAATTGTGCCAGATTTTTCAAATAAAATGCTAAAAATAGCCCTATTTCACTATAATGTATGGCAGTTCTTCTAATTGATTGATAATTGATCCAGTACTTATTAATTGATACTTGATTTGATGCAGCTACCAAATTCGATTCAATTATATATTTGCAGTTATTGCCGAAATTGCTAGCAATGCTAAGAATTCGTGATTGGCTTTGTTTGCACCAAACGCAGTTCGCGTTCGCAACACTGTTCATAAAAATGTACTCGGTGCAGTCCCAACACTAAACAAACCCTCAAACCAAGGGATTATATTGTATTTCCTCATGAAGACAAGATATTTTTTTTGTTTTCGAGGTTTCTTTGAAAAAAAATTTTAAGAAAAAATGTTTTTAGCTATCATTTTCTGTCAAAATAATGATTTATAATTGATTAATAATTGCTTGAATCTAGTAATTTGATTATTGAGCAGTCTTACTAAAATATTAATACCACCTGTAATTAAAGAAACAGGAAAATTCCACTTAACAAACCCGCACAATACTTAATATAAATAATGACATGGATTTCAAAAGATCCACTTGTAGGAGGCATTTTCGTATTGGAGCGTTAGGTTCTTATGTATATCTTCTACTTTTGTAAATGTTTTGTAATTCATTTACTATTTCTAAATAAATATATGGCAAAATGCATATTGAATAGAAATCTATTCACAAGTGTAGTGTTTACAGTAAGCAATTCAAATTGTGAAAATATCAATTGAAATTCCTAAATAATGACCAATTTAATGACTTTTGTATCATGAAGATCTTCTTCGATAATATCAATAACAGAACTATTCGTTATCATCTCATCATGTTTGGCATGGTGACTTGAAATATTTCTTTCTAATAAACGAAATATATTTTGAAAATATACAAGAGAGACTAAAGTCATAAATTTCCACTAGTTCTTGCACAGCCAAAAAATTTGCGAAATTAGTAACCAACTGAAACTAACTGAAAATAGCAAAACTAAAAAGTGCAACATCACTCCTTTGAAACAAAACTCAAAAGAGCCCCTTACCAGTTTTTGATGAAATTTTTGGTGCAATAGATGAAAACATCCTAATGCCCAGCCTATGGATCGTGATGAAGCTATTGAAGGTGCCGTCCAGTTTTTCCGAGGGCTATTTTTTCCAAGACAACAGGAGAAACGATAAAAAATGTTGTTCTGGAGGAGCAGGTTCTTGTGGGTTAAACAGTCTTGGAGCTAAAAGAATTTTTAAATCTTTTTTCGCTCAGATTCTGATAATAAACGCAATTCTTTTCTACTTCTATCAAGGAGGCTATCTCCTTATACTTTAAATCGCATGATTGCACTCGACGAGAATCCTGGTATGAGAACTACTGGTATAAGTAAAATCTTTCGACGAATAACTACAAATGCCGTCCTTCAAACTTTAAAGTACGACAACATAGAAACTTATGATCCACTACAGACAGCTGCAAGACAATTAGCTGGTATTGAAGCAGCTATTCAAGCAATGGAGGATATCTATGAAAGCGATAACTGTGAAGCTATTTTACTTGTGGATGCAAACAATGACTTCAAAAGGTTAAACAGAAAGCTTGCTTTACATAATGTCAATTATTATTATATATGTTCACTATTTGCATGCTTATTACAAAATTTTTATGGTAGCTCAGACAGACTTTCAATTGGAAACAAAGTGATTTTCTCAAAGGAAGGTACTACTCAAGGTGATGTTGCAGCAATGGCCATGTACAAAATTGCAACACTGCCATTGGTTTATGACAGCACAAACCCATCAGTACGACGCATATTCTATGCGGATGATGGCACGGGCAGGGAAGAGATCCGGGATGTACTATCATGGTGGAAGATGCTTAAGAAACATGGACCTAACTAAACTCGGTTACTTTCCTAAGTCCTCAACAACCATCCTTCATATTAAGCCAAAACACCTTGAAAAGGCGAACAAATACTTCTTCAGAGAAGGCGTACTTTTTTCACACAGATTGTACTGACCTTTATTGTTCTGAACAACTGAAATCTAAAGTAGAGGTATGGTCAAACTTTACCAATAAGACCTCAGAAATTGCAGAAACTCAACCACATACCGTTTATTCGCGTTTTTCAAAGTTCATTGAAATCAAATGGTCGTAGGCACAGAGAGTTACACAGATTCAGTCCGATACTTTCGAAGGTCGTGAGGATAACATCAGACTACAATTACTTCCAAAGTTTTTTGGAAAGATCTAAACTTTAATCTGGCTCAATTTTGCGACTACCTACAAAATTTGGGATTAGAGACCCTTGTGGAGCATCGCCGTTCATTGAAAAGTTTCTAAAACAACTTTGCGGTTTCATCACTGATAAAAGACATACCGACTATTCCATAACCTGCAACTGGATAAGATGCCAACGTGACTTCTTGTTACGAAGCATGATCCTCTGCATTCGTGGAACTAGACGATACCACACAATTTCCAAGCTTGAAGTTGATTTTAAATCAAGTTCAAGATCGTTTGATGTTAGCACTGTGGAATTAATTGATGAATTGGACGTTGCCTCATATATTCGTGTAGAATACAAAGCATCTTGATTTTTGTTTTTTTTGAAACTCACTTGTATTTATGTTATTATTTTGACTAAATTACATTTTTTTAATCTTTGATGATGTATTTTTTTCATTTTTAAAATACGCAAATTTCAATTTTTCATATGGTTGACAATTTCATGGATTTAACCATGATCAGGTAAATATTCATGTTTCAATCCGATGTTTCAAAAATGCGCAAAGTCCACTAAGCATTTCAATTATTCATGAGCGATTACAAGGGAGGGGGTTTGGGGATAAGCAATCTCAAGAAAATGAACAACCCTACTATATAATGAAAATAACACCTAGCCCTATTTCTACAAGCATTAACTTAAAGAAACATTTTTGTGTCCGCTCATATAGAGAAAATCTTACCTATTTTGCTCAGACGTCTGTTAGTAGACGGCAATTGGGAACTCCGCAGTCGATATACACATTTATAGCGAATCAAAGCAATAGAAGAAAAAACGGTCATTTCAATCTCACGAGCATTAAAGTGAAATCATTATACCATTTACTAATCATTGTTCAGAAGTTATGACAAGCCCCAGATTGCAAAAAATAACTGGAAATGATATTAATTACAAAATGGTTTTATTTTTTTGGTCCTATTGCATTAATCTCATTGGCTTGGTCTCAGTCTCCCTCCATAAAATTTCAATAGTCCGTTGTGGTTCAAAGGCAAACTTCTACTTTGGTCAAAATTGGATTGGTAAAACTTACTGTCGTTTTAAAAATCTCTATGTTAATGTCCGTCCACTGAAATACCAGGTTCCAGTCCAATTAGACAGCGCGGTTTTACAATGATTTAATCAAAGCATGGTGGAGTAGCGTTGGAGAAGGACGGGATGTGTTTCCCAAGAGATAAAAAGCCATATGGAAGATTACTTCAAATGTTGAAGGAAAAGCCCATTTATACGGTTTTAGTATGGGGAGGATGCAGGAAGTCATTACAGCAACTCATAGACAAACTACAGAGGAAGGGAATGCGACTGGGATATACGGATAACTTTGAATCTATTGAAACAATTGTGAGAAAGTCAGATGAAAAGCTGTTGAAGAGAATGTACTATGAGGACCATTTTCTATCAGATCTAGTACCTGGAAGAAGTGACTATGCCTCTACAAGTCTCCGGGAACGTTTACCAGCCCCTGAAAGAGATATTGATAGGAGATTTACGTTTATTTTTCCAAACAGATTCTTCATTGAAGAATACATGGCAATTAGTGCTGAAGCGATACAACACGCGGCGGTCACAAGACAGACGAGAACGACCTGCGCCTGAATTGTATTGTTTTGAATAATTGTCAAAACAATACTTGCCAACATTCCAAAAAAAATTATGGGAAAAATGTATAAATAAGTTATTTACAATAATTTTGTCATGCTAAGATAGATTTGCAGACGCACATTTTGCCGTTTACAGAAGAACTTACTCTCAGTGCTCTGAATAGACAGATATTATTCCAAACAAAGAATTATGATCTATAAAAGCTGCCAATGAAGATGTTATTCATATGACTTTGAAGGGAAAAGTTCATTCTGAAATAATTTCTTTCAAATTAGCAATATTTAGAAACAAATTTAAATAGTTCATTTTACAGCCAAAAATTTGTAGATACATGTAATATATTTTTGATAAAATATTACAATACAATATTATACGTCTCTGCATGCAAACTATGAGAAGAGACAAATATATTTTACATTTTTTCACTCATATCAAGTTATTGAGGCGCAATTAAATTTAAGCCAATACTATGTAAATCCAACGCTAAATCACAATGTGTTTTTACCAATAGGTTAGTATTAACAGCTTTGAATATAGAATTCTTCGTTAGCCAATGATATTCGCAAAGGGCCCATTGTTAAATGCCCTACGAAAAGCAATTTTTTACGCGGAGATTGATGTCATTACGCGACGCGTTAAGGGGGTACCCCCACAGAAAATCCATTTTCTCAGATTTGAGGTTATTTTAAACAATAATAGTATGCATGTAATAATCGAAATTTGTAGTAGTATTACTTCGAGTGAAGCCCTTCTCACTTTTTTCTGATTGGTCGAGAGGGGGGTTCCTTCCCGTTACACTTTTTTTCTGATTGGTCGAGAGGGCGGTTCCAGCCCGTTACACTTTTTTCTGATTGGTCGAGAGGTGGAGTGAAGCCCGTGTCACTTTTTTGTGATTGGTCGAGAGGGTTGGTCTTTGACCTGAGACGTCGTGGATATTGGCGGGGGGTGTTTTGCTGACGTCATGCATGTAATTTTACTAGTTTTTGTGTTATTTATGTGGCCTAATTTAGTTTGCATTTTTTTTACTTTTTTAGTTTCACTTTTTAGTTTATATGTATTAATTTTCCACATATACATACTTGTT
>CABFPE010000108.1:719378-735872 GCA_900660155.1 Hofstenia miamia
AAATTACGTAAAATAAAAATTCTGTGAGAACTTAAAACATATCATTACATTCTAAAAATTTCGAATCGCATTAGGTAATTGACGAATTGCTGATCCAGCCGTTGGACTTAAGGTAAGCAGCAATAGTTTGCTTAAGATCGGTGAAGCCGTTCAAATCTTTGGCACAGTCCTAAAACTTACAATTAACAAAAATTGTAAATAAAATAAATACTCTTATAAAAGGTAAGCAATTGAGTTGGAACACATATATTTATATAGACAGAGCGCTTTTAATTTCATTTACTTATCACTTAAATGTAAAACAATAGAATTCACTCATCTAGAATGCAAATATTCAAATGGCGCACATTGTTGTTTGAGTTATAAGGAATTTAAAATTTAAGTCCTTGTTAACCTAATCCATAATTAATTAAATACTTTCAAACTTTAAAGGCTCAAGCAATGTGGTACTATGATTCTACAAGAGAAGTTTCAAGTTTATTGAAAGAATATCTTTTGAGTTAGGACAATTGTTCTAAAATATAGTTTTACTTCTAGAATGCAATTGTTCTATATGTTACGCATAACAATGTTTAGGATCAAGAGAACTTTGCACTACACTTAATTTTATTACATAATCGAAATTTTCCAACAATGTTAGCATTTCTTTAAATAAAATTTAATATTAATGCATATATCCAGGAAGTACATTGGCTGTAGTTATTTGAATATGCGAGTACACGTAGTAGATATCTCAATTAAAAAATAATAACACGTAGCATATTTATATTGATATACAAATGGTTTAATTCGTTATTCAATAATGTTTACATAAATTTTAAGTCATCTCTATTCATATATATGGTAGAATGGTAAAGATGTCTGCCTCATTGCTTTCTGGAATTTGATTGAATGTCAATATCTTTGTTGTTAGTTCAATGATACATAAAAAATGTAAATCCACTAATTCTTTAGTAGATAATTTTCAAACTCAAAATTTTAAAATATGTTAGAAACATCACAACGCTTGGTGTTTCTTTTTTATCTCCCTCAATAATTAATTAGATCTGCAAAACAATGCTGCTCATTGGATAATACTTGAAAAAAATGCTTCCTATTATTTTATACTTAGAATATTTGCAATTTATAAACGATATACTTGGATACAGTTAGGACATTTCCATTTTGAAAACAGTATGATTGAAATTGAATTAGAACATTTGCACACTGATCATTCCTAAACAAACGCTGCTATCCTAACAAACATTTTGTAAAGATCACTTTTAGAAATTCCATAACTCAATTTTCAAAATTTTTGCATTTAGGACATTTGCATTCTGGGTCAGCGAATTAAAAAAATTTCAAAAGTAAAGACAAAAATTTGTTTATCTATGACAACCCTCAAAATAGGACAATTTGATCAGAGGACTAGAATTTCAATAGTTCAAGCATTCCTTGATTCATTGCATTGCAAACAGCTCAAATGATTTGATTCAAACTGGATATGTGGTTGTTGTGAAGCATAAACAACATTCTTTAAATGGCCCTCAAGAAAAATCCGATAGAACAAGGTTTGAATCGTAAGAATTCTAAGAAACTTAGCAACAACTAATTCATGTTTGAGGGAAATTCATATCACTTCATAGTCCAATGAAGCAGTACTCCATCCCATTGAAAAAAAGGACTGCTCTCATAATGATGTATTTTTAGCTCCCGCACAAAATAAATTGTGAATCATGTCTAGAACATTTACAATTAGCTATGTAAGGCTCAAAAACTTAGTATCTAATCAAGTTTGCGAAAGAAAATGGAAGCAAAACATTGATATTTGGTGGTGTCCTGTAGATTGTTGTAAAACTATGAAGATTCTTGAATGACCAAGCAATACAATTTAAAAGACCAGTGAAATGGAATTGTTCATTATCTCATTAGATACATTTCACAAGAAGCTGAGATTCTTGTGATGATGACACTATCATTCTTCGCAATGAATGAAAGAGCGCCTGAATCATAAAAATTCTACATTTTTATGAGGTTATTCTCTAACTGAGGTGGGCTTCATTTTGCATTACCATTGATAAACGAAATGTTTGTTTCTAATTGTTGAAATAAAGTCATTTTGTTTTGCATTTAAATGTGATAAGTAAATGCAATCAAGGTGGAATGTGAAACCAGTTCCTTTTAATAACAATCTGGATCTGTCAAAAATATGCACATATTGTAGTGTATTTCAACCTTAAATATTATTCCATCTGATTGACAATATTTCCAGTCTTTAGTGATGCATTGCGGCATTGAAAATAATACACACTAAACATTTTGAAGCAATCTCATGGTATTCTTTGTTCAAATTTTGCTTATTATATTTTGCGTCGAAAATTATTAAGTACTAGAAAATTAAAGGAACTTAGATTTGTGGATTTTCAAAATTTACCTTGAGAATGATAGTTTTGAGTGAAATGTATTTTGCAGGACGGATTCCAATTTTTTGACAAAACTAAAAATTGATTAGACATCCAGAAAGAAATTTTGGAACTTACAGTTTTCTCGTTCTCTGATAAAAGATGTGAACCATTTTTTCCGAAGCCGTTCATGCCATTGACAAGCGGTGACATCTTAGCTTCTAAAAATGCAACTAAAACTAAAACAGCATGGCACAAAATCAAACAATAAGTTTGATTCAGGCAAGATTTCTTAAAATTATTGAATATTTCAACTTTCTACTAACCTGTTTTAACTTCACCATCTACATCTGAGAAATTAATATTTACTAAAAAATCTTTGATGACTTCAGGGTTATCAGTGGGAACTGATTCTGCTTTGCAATTTGCTAATTTCTTAATGCCACTACGATGAAAGTGCTGCAGGGATTTAATCTGCTCCTTCAATTCACGCTCTCCTAAACAAATCAAGGATAGAATTACTATAAATCCATGTACCAAACGATAAGAACATTGAACAATTAAATGCTATTTACAGAATAATACTCTCAATGGAATTATCCAATTACACTTTGAGTGCCGTAGAGATCGGGTTGGATTGTTTATAGTTCAATATCAACTGACGTTTTTTGAAGAGGTGATTTGCTCATTCATTAACGTCATTGAATAAAAAAAAATTTTCTTCCTAGTAAACCTAAACCATGGTTCAGGTCAGTTCAATTTTTGATACGCAGTATTGATAAGTTTACTATATTTGTCAAGCCTTTGAGACCAGTCATGGCCTAGTTAAAATCTTAAGTAAGCCATGGAACAGTCAATAAATATTTGGAAATTTACCATTTTGTAAGTAATGTGTCAATATGGGAAAATTCGAATTTCCGAAATACGAATTTTCATAAGCACAAAAGTATTTGTGAATTTCTCAAAAATGCCGAAGGGTGTATAAATACTAAATTCTTTATATAAATAAGAATTTTTACATTGGAAATATAAAAAATCAATATAAAATATAAAGCTATTGTAATAAATGCATTTAATGTTTGCTAAATATACCCATACTTTGTAAGCTATTGAAGAATTTCCCGTGCTGCAAGGCTGGAATAAATTGCTGAAAAATTTTCAGCTTCTCTTTGACATCTCTAAAGTAATTGATGTAAATGAATAATAAAAAATGCGAAAAATTTTTATGATCTAAATGATTTCTCGAATATATAAATATGTCTATTTTAAAATTCGAAATGAGAAAATGCAAAGCCGCAAATTAGTTGGGTCACCTCTAAATCTTTGTTTCAGTACAACACGTAATAATTTGTGTATTTGTTTTATAAAATATGACATTTTACTGTTGCAAAATGATTCAGTTTCCTATATTTTTGTTTTCTATTTGACATTTAAGTTTTTTAAAAGCAACTACTACTAAAAGTTTGATTTACTTACTAGAATAGTTTTGAGCTGAAAATTTTGAAATGTCAAAATATGTTTAAATAAAAACAATTTAGTACACATTTGCTATCCTAATAGCATTATCTATTAATTCTAAAGAGCTTTAGTCATTTCAAAAAAATTAATGGACATAAGTGTGGACATAACATTAGGATGCTGGTTTATGATAGAGAGATCAGCCGTTTAACTACAGTACACAATCATCAGTGAATAGAATTGTGAAGCGGTACATTGATACAGGCACAATTCAAAAACAAAGAAAGGGGTATTGTGGCAGTAAGAGATCATCTACAGCCCAACATAACCGTGAAATCCTTAGATCTATCATGATCGATCCACGTCTAACTTCACCAGATATCAAAATTAAGGTAAACGGTCATCTCTCTGTGAGACTATGCGTCGTCGCTTGGTAGAAGGTTGTCGAATTGCTTGCAAGCCTCTTAAAAGCCAAGAAAAAATGATTGACATGGGCCAAAAAGTATCGCAACTGGATTTCTGCTGATTGGGGTAAAGTGAGTATAATACTTGAAATATTTACACATCAGAATTGCAATCTATAACTTGATGGTATTTTGGTCGGGTTCCGGTAGCGAATATTCTGATCGGATCGGGTTCGGGTCCATGCTGAAGTTATATTGACAATCTTTAACTCAGGTGTACTCAAAACATAAATCCTTTACAACAATTAACTAAATAACTTGTATAAATTGTATAAAATTGATTTCTACAATCTGAGTTACAGAAAAAGTTCTTCACAGATTTCACATTTTAGTTTATCGTAATATATTTGGGCCTGGACTTAGGACTTAATATTCAATTTGCAACTCTATAGGTACGCCCTAGCTTTAATTTAAATTATGCAAAGTTAAATATACATGTATAAAATTAACTGATAGCAAAAGACATGTTTATCGAACTGGAGAGCACGTTAGCAAACTTGTGATTTCAAATACAAGGGCGACCACTTGGCAATGGGAAACAATTGCTAAAATAATCACACGAGTTTGAAACAAATAATGATACAATGACAGGGAAAACAACAAAGACAAAACGCCACGAAAACCTAACATACAGATTTTAACCCTAGGTCACTGTCAACAATTTTGTAGAATGGAATCTAAATGTCTACACTAAAATTATTACGTTTTGCTTCAATTCAAAAATAAATGTGAACTTACAGAAGCCCTGGATCGAAAGAAGCCCCAGACTGTCGTGTTCTAGTTTTGGAAGAACGTCTTCTTTTCAGAGCTGCAGGCATTTTACCACGTGGAAGTTTAATGACACTGGAATCTGATAAAAGGTCTTCCAGGGAATTTTGACGGAAGAATTCAGTAACTAAACTGTATTCCTTGCTAATTTTGTGTCGCCTCAGCCGCTCTGTAAGTCTTCGACGGAAAATGTCCACATGAGCCACCTTAAATTAGGAAATTCAGTTTAAAATAGAAGATATATAGGTAAAACATCTTCAAGAATCAAATGGTAAATTAATTTGTTATGCCGTATATTATTGCTATCAGGATGTGTTTAAGACAAATGGCGGCTTTCTATCATAGACAAATTGAATACTTCAACACAAAACAGCTATAAATTATCACATGTTTTGATGGAAACACTGGATGATTTTGAATGAGTTCAACGTCGAAAAGAGAAAATCAATGTTTATATTTAACAAATCATCTCTAAAATTCATTGGAATTGAACTTTGAAGATATATATTAAAAATACATGGCTTGGAATGTAATTTTGATGACAACTTCAAGTACGCCAAAAATGATTTAGAACAAGCTCAAGGAAATAGCATTTCAATTTCTTTTCTTGGCATGATGCAAGGAAAACTGACTAATGCAACCTTGATTTAATAGAAATGTATGTTTTGCAACACTTGATTTAAATTACTCTAGTTAGAAAGAACCGCTGAAGTTCGTATAGCCTGACATTAAAACTACATGCAATTTGTAGATGAAGAAGCAATCTTAAGTTCAAAATTATTAAATCAGAAACAGTTAGTAAAACTATTTTATGCATCTGATTTCAAGTGTTTAAAACTTGTTTATGAACACCTCTATCATTGCTATCAGCTAAAATTGAAAACAGAATTCCATTCTTCGATGTTGAAAAGAATGCTTTCATCACAAGTTGCCTTATGTGAAAGTGATATTATAAATACTACTTAAGTGATGAAATAACTACAAAAGTTTCCTGAATAATTAACCATTCTTTTGAAAATATTTATTAATTTTTGCCATATGCAAATTTTAAATAGTTTTATGTGACTTTCTTAGTATTTTAAAATACATTTAGGAATATTTTCTTAATATTCTAAATGTTTGCAATTGGCCTCCGGACGCATATGAAATGAACTATTAAGATTAGATGAGATCATTTTTTAAAAATTTGCAGTGCTTATGAAAAAATGTTTAAAAGCTTTTAACTAAGAAACTAAGGAAGATATTCGAAATCTGGAGACCCTACAGGACAGAAGATTATCTCCCGTTCGGACATGACTTTGGCACGCATGCCTCAATATGTTTGGAAGATCTATCGAAATATAAATAAGGCTAAAGTTCTTTGTTGCATCTATTAGCTGTAAACCTTACAATTAAGTGAATGTTAGGAATGGAGAGAATCTAAATCATTTTGAAAAAAATTCACAACTTTCAAAGAAACGTTCGAAATTACGTTCAAACATGTTCATCAATAGATTAGTCAATTTTTACCATTTAGAAATTTCGTAAAAGACACTTGGAGAACATTTATTAAAAATGTGTAAAAACGATTAACGCATTTAAAAGGACACAAGGCTGTTTAAGGTTAAGAATATAATAGTATTTCAATATATAATTAAATAATTTACTTTAAAACTTGCTTCCAATTCATCAGTATGCTCGTCGTTCGAAAACAAATGGGACACAATGGCTTCGGCAGAATTATCAAACTCATACTCGAAGTCATCACGCAATGGCAGGTAAGCTAAAGATGATTGTTCTTGCAAAGTTAACTGTTCGGCATCTGAATTTGACAATGTAGGGGCAAGACTGGGTGATAGTTGACCTAAACAAGCATATCACTGTTACTACTTTAATTAACTACATTTAGATTTTAGTGCACGTGCTTCATAGATACCTAGACTATCAAGGGCTACATAAAAGTAGACTTTTTTTACACATACAAACAAGCAAACAAGTGCATATAAAAAATGTTTCACGTTCATTAAAAACATACTAAAAATTAAGGTGTGTTCACGCTATCGACTTTTATTGGGAGATTAAGTCGAAAGTGCAATTATTTTTGTTCACATTGTCATCTGATTTTTTATCAGAAAACCCGGAGTTGGGAAGCGTACCCAGTATCGAATTTTATCAGATGATAAATGATCAATGACAGCCATTTAGCTGTTTTGCAAAAAATCACCTATTTCTTGCCAGATGATAAAACTCGATAGTGGGAACCCGCCTTTAGATAACATAAACTGAAAACTTCTACAAAATATATCATAAATGGAAAGAAAAAGTTCACATCCGCTTTTGGAACACAGCAAGTTTATGGTTTTGAGGCAAACATGTATTGATTGGCAAGGTTTTCGGTGAAAACTTGTCTTTAAATTTTGCCACACCAAACAGCTAGATGCAGTTCATTGAAGTTTAAACTAGTTGATGTCTTAGTGGACTTCGGTATTCATATTTATGCAGTAGAATCAGACTTATCAACGAGCCGAGCTTCTAACGAGCCGAGCCGAGCCGAGCTTGAGCAGAGTATTGGATACACAACGAGCCCTTTTTAAGCAACCCAAATTTATAGTGCTGCTTGTTAATTTGATTATGCAGATTTTTTTTTCATTCAATATTCCTCACTTATAATCTTATTTTAGAAATTTTAATTAAATAATAGGAAGAGCAATGGAAAAAATTCTGAGAGCACAATATTTTTAAAGAATATATCGAGCTGAAACGAGCCTCATTGAAAGATTTTATGTGGCGAGCCGAGCCGAACTTACTCAAAATTTAAACGAGCCGAGCTTAGAAATTACCTCTCGTTGACAAATCTGAGTAGAATGCTCTTCAATAAGATATGATTTGACTGGTTCAAATGTTATTTCACATGGCATTTGTTAGTATGCTGGCAGTAATTCCAGGATTTACGCGAAATTTTAATCAATAGAAGCGTTGCTTTAAATGTGCTTTTAATGATTTTCTGCAACTTGCGTATTTTTAAGCTACAAGCGAATACAATTATTTCATTTTCCTTGCCTGCGATTAATAACATGGACTCTAATCATACATTCGTTGGGTCAGAGGTGTGCAGGTCTGCAACGAATTTTCAGTATCCCGAATTCGTGAATGAATTAGAAAAACGCAAAAACGATTAGTCTAAAAATGCAAAGTTGACTTTTCACCATTAGTTTCTGCGTGACAGGAGCATATACAAAATTTTTCAAGACATGACCATCCATGGTACTGTGCTTCGATAATCGTTATATTATGAGGGGTTTATTAAGTGAGATTTGGGTTGTTTGACATAAAATGTTAAAATATTAAATGTTAGCAATAATTCAATTGCATGGATGAATTTAAAAGAAGACATCAACTTTTTGTTCATGAAATCTAATTATAACAAGCTCTTTTAACTATATTTATTTTGTAGTAGGCAGTTTTGCGATTGATTTAGAATTCGCACTAATGTCTAGGTTGAGTTAGTTTACCTTAAATTTTAGGCGCTTCAGTATTTAGAAAATATTGTCAGTAAACTAATACCACACAAAATTTTGGGAAGAAAAATTTTTAATGTAATGCACTATTTAATATAAATCTAATGAATTCCTAATCATTAAATTGCGAATAATAATAAACCTAATGTCTTAGATACAAATACTAATTGGCTGATATAAAGTTTACTAAAACCAACTAAGGAAAATAAAATGTAAATCAAAATGAAGAATTGATGTGGGCATTAAAAATCTAAGCACTTACCATTTTCATTACAAGTATGATCTATAACTTCAACAGACAGAGAAGTGGGCAATAACAACTGGCCGAAATTTGAAGAAATATAAACTTGCTCATAATGTTCACGCGCTTCATAAGGCGATCTGGTTACCACTCTCGCCGCAATGTCCTCCCTAAAATCTAGAACGTAATAGGTTTAAGATAAATTATGCTTAGAATCATATTTCTTCTAAAATGTTTGCGCATTTATCAGACAAGGTTGAGGAAAATATTCAACAAAGGAAAAGCAGTCATATTCAGGCAAATGAACATTGGAAAAAATCGCCGGCAAAAAACTGACTCAGTTGTTTTCATAAACAGGTATTTAGTTCAACATCGTTGGTATCGATTTCGAATTACTACTTGATACCAAACAGCATTTGAGTCGAATTCGAACATTTACATTTCCAGTTTGGGATTTTTTTTAAAAAAATCAAGTTCGATCAAGGTTTTTTCAGATTTTGCATAATTCCGAGGTTTTAAGCTAAAAATATATATTTAAAATTGATTTTTTTATTATATTTTAAAGGAAATTTTTATTCGAGCTCGTGCATTAATTATTCTCTTCCAAGCTTTTTGATGAAATTTTGCGAATTCATTGGAGTTTTTAAATTTCAGAATACTAGAAGACCCTGATGGCAATCAACAAAGACATTCATTCGTCTTTGCTCCCAATAAGAATAAAGGTTTTAATAAAAACGACCAACTAGGAAGCAAATATTTTCCAATGATTAATTTTTTAATACTAGTTGCTCACTACAAAATTAACGTATAATTCAAATTGGCAAACTGTCAAATAGTTCACGTAGAAAAAGCAGAAAAAGTTCTTCACAAAATGTTCAGCAGTTAATTTAAGCGGCTTCAATCTCTTCATGTTTCCAACTCCTTCCAAAATATTTCCTCCAGTTACTATTTTCTTAATAATTAAGCTGTAACTATTTATAAGAGAAAAAAACTTTTAATTATAAACCTGGAAACAAATGCTAGTGTAGTGAACACTATACTAGCATTAATTACCATTAGAAATCCATAGCTGACTGATTTGCATCAATATCAATAGAATGTGATAAATTGTCTATATTGAATGTACTTTGTATAATATTGTAGAAATATTTAATATCCTAATTGAGTCTATAGATTTGAGCCGTAAATAATAAATATACTTTCTCAAGGGCAGACAATTTGGTTTAGATTGCATCAAAGAAACTAAAACGTTATTGAAATTTGTAGCGTAAAGTTACAAAAATACTTAAACATTACTTTAAAATAGCGGTTTCTTAAAGAGAAATACACTTTTGTATATTTGTTATAAAAATCGACGCCATTTTTTAGTATTTTTGTATAGATATTGAAGTGGTGATGTGAAACAACATTAGGAATAATATGCAACTATGGACGACAACATCAAATGTTGCCTTGGGAAAACGTAGAGGCTTTGTATATTACAATTTTCTCAAAAATAGCATTAAAGGTACTTGTTTAAATCAGCAAAATACTATGAATTTTATACAAATTCTTTCTCCATAAATGGAAACAATAATTTTATTAGCCTGTAAAAGTAATGAACACACTGATCTAAAAATTAAGCGATTCAAACACAGCAATGCGGGACGTGAATTAAAATTTGAAAAGAAATCATTATCTCCAAGGTGTAGACAAAAATCGATATTAACAATGTCTAAAAACTTTGCGGATACTGTAATGCAATCGCTGTACATGAATATTAATCAATATAACATTGACGAAAACAAACCATTCTTACCAATTTCCTAAGCCATACTGCTCAATGCCCTCTAGAAGAGAAATTTCTTCTTTAGCTGTCCAGTCATTAGATGAAAGCCAAGGGAAGCAGCCATTTTCCTAAATTCACTCTATAAACAGAAATTGAAAATGATTTTATAGAATAAATTCTGACAAAACGGAATTCAGCCGTTTAAATTTATAATTGAAAATTGTCTCGAATCGATAAACAACTAAATTTACATTTAAAAATTTAATGCTTGCTGAGTAAACATACGTTGTCAAAGTATGCTTTCAAAATAAATGTGACAAATTTTCAATCAAATAGAAAATAAAAATTCAAAAAAAAATTCAACAACATACTTTCGATTCCTAATACTTCTAGGCTAACAAAGCTTTCTCGTTTTTTTATCCCAATAATACGCTGCTGTCTAAACTATATAGCATGGAAACCTAACACTCGATTTCGTTTTTTACAAAACAATTATCTACTGAATAATACGTTTAAACACCCAAAATTCGATTGACTTATTAAATTAAAATTCACCATTAATAAAGATTCCGTTTGTATGTAAATAAATGACAAGTTTTATAAAATAAAGCAGGCAAACTTTTCCATTTCTCTCACGCAAACCTAAACCGCATTTTTAGATCGCAAAAAATTTTCTTTAACGCATTGCATTGCTCGACTTCATAAAATATAGATTTAGGCGTCAGCCAACTGAACTATATTGTTATAGTTACATAGTGTATTACTTTTAACAAGCCTTATTGCAATTGAAATCCTCAAGGAAACATGAAGTTGCATGTTTTGCTGTCATACGTGCAGAGTTGACTTCAACTAAATTTAAATAGAGCTTAGATGCATGTTTGTTTCATCGCAGCTTTGAAATGGTTCATACACTTTCTACAGTTTATCCTAGAAAACATTCTCTATAATTTCACTAATGCTGAAAATCTGATTAATCGTGCATCTTAACGCACTAACGTTTAGATATTGATTGTTGACGTAAATATACACACATTGCTGTTGCTAAAAGTTGCACGGACTTAAGTGAGATGAGCACGCAGACATTACTGTTCCTAGAGATTCATTGAATGTCCGAATATCACCAGATGCAATTTGAAATTAGTATATTCTAGTCAGTCTCAAACGTATTTTTCATTGTATTAAGATTTTTCAATATTCAAAATATAAAAAAATTTGCTTTGCTGAATTGACATGTTTTGATCATTTCAGTTCTATATTGTATATTAAACAGATTTGTTACTATGATTTCCCTAGATTACAAATAAACTGGCATGATACTGAACATATCAAACAATAAACATGCAGTTTACATGGATTTAATTTGAGAAGTATAATACCTATATTAACTAATATTTAACTAAACTTGACGGTATAAATACAAATTATTCATGAGAGCACAGTATACCCTCTTACAGCTTAATCGCTTTATTAATTTGTCAGATTATCCTTACAATATTTTAAGCATGATTTTAAAATGCCCAAGCGTGCATATGTATTGGAAAATTAATATATTGATGGATACCGCAGGTTAGGTATGGGATCCCGATAGTGAATTGAATATACCGGATACCAAATAATTCCGGATAATTTTACTCCTGGAAATTTACCGGGTATAGGATAACATATTGTTCAATTATTACTGAAGAACAACATCATTTCTCAATTAACATCGATCTCCTGCGAATGAAAATAAATAAATATTTTGAAGTATTCAGCATACATGAAACGAAATAGAAGACGTACTGATATGTCAGAAAAACTTGTTTTATTACATCACTTGCGTATCCTAAAAAATATAGTTCTTTCTTCGAAAATTCAATATTTATCTCCGAATATGTTATCCGGTGCAATAAGTTAAGGAAGTAAATTTTTACCGGATACCGGAATCCTGATTCGGTTGTATAATTGCCTATTTACCGGATTTCGATACATCCCTACCGTAGGTTTTATATTTTTATACATTTAATTTACATAATTAGTTCTCTGTATCGTATTCCATATTGTTATATAAAAAATAGTGCATAAAAAACACCAGACTAAAAAATTGAAATATTGATCTTTCTTCAGCAAAACACTAGTATCTTTTAAAGAAAAATGCATAACTTGATTTACTTTGAAAAGTGTAAAGATTTGAATAATCTCAAGATTGTGAGTTTAAAAAATGCGAGTTTCAAATCGCGTTGACCTGAAAACAGCTTTTAACGGAATTCAAATTAGAGAATAAATGTACCCAAGAGCACAGTAAGTATTAAGTGTGTCCTTGATGTACCATATGATAAAATACTAACTTGCTACAACAAAATAATTATATGTCATTACTAATATTTGAAGTTAAGTTACATTTATAATTTTAAGCGAAACGATCCATATACAATGCTGCAAATATGATAAATCGTGAATTAATTATGAATATACACTAACAACAAACTGCATGTCTTACTTTGTGTAGCGTCTTACACGAAATATTTAAACAAATGCCACTACAGTGTGCTGAAAAAATTAGGAGCAGTTTGATAAATATAAAATAGTTATTTTATTTATTAGCACTAATTTAATTGTGGGAGTACTTAGTAAATTATGCTTGTCAAGGGAAAAAACAATGCAAGCCAATTACAACAGAGTCCAAAATAGGAACACATTGAGAAAAATATTTTTTACAAATTCAATACTGTTTCATATAAAATCATGTCAATAGAAGATGTAATCCAGAATTGAGATTGTTAACTTAAAGATTACATGTTTTCACAAAAATGAATAATTGTATGGTGGCATATTAACGATTTTGCTACATTGTTGATCCTTTTTAATAAATATCACGAACCATAATTCCCCATGTATTTTGTATGGGACTGAGGATGATTCCAATCCAGAATATGCAGGGACACAGTCCTACTGGAGAATTTTTCTACACTTTATAACGAACTAAACATCACATTTTCTATATAAGCAATTCAGTGAGAACTAAAAATGGTGGTTTTCATACAAGAAACTAGCGAAAAATCCACTTCTAAAGAAAAATCACAAGACTGGAGAGGTAACAATTTGCATTTCAAGTATATGTTAGGAACTGATATCAACTTGATTTTCAAATGAATAATGTGAAATTTAAATAACAGGAAAGGACATTTTTGTCCTCTTGAACAAATGCGAGTTAATTCAATGTAAAATACTACGACATGCAAATATATTCATTGAATTACTGCACTGATATTAAGATTATGGCGCTATTGCAGCTTAGCAACAAATCAAATGACGTCATCTAACATGTTCATATTACATCTTAAGCCTATAAATATACAATTTTAAAAGGCATAAGGAAATGTTTAAGTAAATGAGAAAATACTATATTTCAATGTTTGTAGGTAGTATTTGAATATCTATTGAATTATATTTATCGTCTGATGTCATAGATCTCCAAAAAAATTGAGAAGGCAAAACAATACGTTTATTAAACTTTTAAAACGTTTGATATGACGTCATATAGTACACGTGATTTTGTTGGAAGATTCTAATGATTTTCTTAGTTTTAGTCTCCACATTCCCTTAGACTGTAATAACGCCTAAGACTTATTAAGTAAAAACATCATAAAATGGAAAACAACCGAACTGTATATCAAAATTAGAGACACGTTATTCTGAATATTTAGAATGAAATTACGTGAGAAAAGGCGGTTGAAAATTGCAAAACTACGTATAAGACTCTATTCGTATAAAACGTCGAATACCTCATGGGAGCTAATAAGTTTAAATGAAAATAACGTTGAATAACTGTAAACCGTGAATATTATAATAGTTAACTCACATTATTTAGTTAATAAGAATATTTAATGCATTGATATATATTTGCAATAAGTAAAGGTTTACCAATAGATCATTCATGTTAACGCATCCTATAACTGACGAATTCAGGTAAACAGCGTACAATACAATAACACAGAGGCTTTCAATGTAGTAAATACAATATGGCAAGTGCGAGAGAGGTTTACACAGTGGCTCTAGCGCGCTACAGTGAATTTGTTGTCGAGCAAGAATCTACGTGCGATTAATGACTCACGTTGAAATGAGTTGTTTCATTGCAGCAGATGTACACGGAAAGCTGAGAATAATATTCGTTTCCTCTCCATAAAACCGCTATGTATTCGTAGCAAGCCGTCGTCAATCGAAGTCATTTCTCTCCAACTCGTGCATATGAGGCTTACACAGAGCTGGAGACAACAATATTGGGGGGATTCGGACATAAAGCGTGATTTGCACATTTTAGTGAGAAAGCGAACACTGCATGGAAAGTGGGGAGAAAAGTATAAATTCACTGAATTCATTTGCATTGCGTGTATATTATTAGAATGAGTCAATTCCAAACCGAAACTAGCAATGCGTGCGCTTTTATTCTCGAGTAGCAGTGTGCGACGAATTTAAATTTACGCTTCCTACTGGTTGAAAAGCAACAAAGCGAATTCGTTCTAAAAGGCGCAATTTTAAATTTTAAATTAAATTTGACATGTAGATTTAAATAAAACTTACTTCTATGCTGTAACTGTGGTGATAAGTATGACCCTCATGTGATCTTGGAAAACACTAAATATGGACCCTTTAATTTCAAGCGTAGAATTTTAGTCTTGTAGTGATGCTTTTATTATATACATACTTGAATGCAACATTGTAAATCTTTACAAATCGCACATTTTATGTATACAGATTTTAAGTTGTTTCCACAAATACCACACGTAACCTGACAGGAAATGATTGAATTATGAGTCGCCATAAAGATCCATATTTTATGCAAGCAACATGTTTTACTGGTAATTCAAATCGTTAGTCAGACGTAGCACAATTCATGGTGAATGTCGTATGGGGGCGTGATTAAATATCACGCTAATTTCAAAAAATGCGTTGATTGTCAATATGCAGCGATTGTATTCTGCCAACACAGTGTTAAGTTAACGTTAAGATATTGCTTCGTATGAATTTTACCAATTAGTATTTTATTTATCATTTAGCCATTCCCTTTTCATCAAATGTAAAGCGAATTAAATTAAACATGGAAATTTAGCGTTGTATAATTAAACGAATGTAATTTTCTTATAGTTTATTGTAATTCTAAATTCTTAACAAATTAACATAGAAAATGTTTTAACCGTTTCATGTCGAATTTTTGGCATTCTACCTGAATTCAATCTTTCTGAAGTGAAGTGGATTCAAGTAAGGGTCTAGGCCAAACTTGGTAGCGGGCCAATATTGTTTATGCCAGTCTGTCCCGAAGCCCACATACTGTTTTAAAAGTTGGCCCCGCCCAGCAGCTAATGTTGTTCACAAAAATTAGGTATGCGCCCCACCCAAATTTTTCTTTGGCCAGCAATCGACCCGCATACTTTCAATAATGATCAGTATGCTACTAAACACGAACAAAAAACTAGAAAAAGCAGTAAAACTAGAAAGCAATAAAAGCAGTTTTAATTAAAGGCCTGAAATAGTTTGTTGAACACCAAATGGAAAACAAAATGAAATTACGCATGGAATTTATTTGAAATATCTGTTTTGCAAGCGTTGATAAAATCGTGGTCCCGCAATTTAGTCCTTCAGGTCATTTATTTTCCGCCTAGCCATATAATATAATCCGCATGAAAATTTTGGTTAGTACACATTAATTTATAGCAGTTCCGGATTAAGGCCCCACTCCAAACTTGTGATAAATTATAGTTATTATTTTTGATAAATGTAGTTTTCTCCACAATTTGTGTTTAAATTTGTGTGACTGCTTTTAGGATGATCAATTTGTAAATAAAAACATGTTGTCAGCAGTAACAATACAAGTATAGAAGTAGGAAGTTACTACCTGAGAGGTTGTTATTGAATCTGTTTTCGTATATATATATATATA
>CABFPE010000108.1:743043-786893 GCA_900660155.1 Hofstenia miamia
TCTAATAAACCCTGGATATCTGAGACTACTTGCAAAGCATTGATTCGCGAAAAGAACAAAGCATATAAACATTTTATAAATTCTTGAACAAACAAGAACTTTGCTGCCTATAAATAGGCAAGAAATACCTCGAATATTGAATCTAGTAGGGTAATTCAATGAATATCAAAAATGAGTATGCAAGTCTTCCAAGTGAACGTTCAAAATGGAAGCTAATACAAGAAATCACAAATTATAAGCGATTTAAATCAAACTCAATTGATGTGATTAAAGATCAAAATGGAAATAATCTTACAAACAATTTAAAAATATCTAATGAATTAAGCAAGACTTGTCGATCTAGGAAAATACAACCGCCCTCTTATTAAATGCAAAAACCTTTCACATGAAATCTTTGCACCTGAATTTTCTTTCTGATTCTCAACTACCTATGAAATTATTGAATCAATTTGTAAGTTTAAGACCAAAAAAATCAAGTGGTCTCTCAAATATCCCCCCATTTGCTCTAAAATGACTGCAGATACCATTGCAAGTGCTTTAAATTTCATCTTTAATGAATCTATAAAATGCAATCATTTCCCTGATTTCGTTTAGCTACCATGCGGACACCTGGGTACCCCACTCAGTGATATTTTATGTCATTACTATAAAACTAAAAAAGTAAATGCATTGATATTTAGTGACTTTTAATAATTTATGTAGACAAACAATAACTCGAAAAAACAATTGTGTTTGTTTCATAAACGAGATAGAAATATAGTATTTCTTAAATAGTTTAATTAACTATGAGTGGGGTATCTGGGTACTCCATTGATTTCCTTTGAGAATATCATAGTTATTGTTTGATTTTTGTCAATTTATTTAACTTCAAATTCTAATTTATAATATATTATATCGCTTGAGTGTTTTTTGTTGCATTGAAAAGACACTGCGTTGTGCAGCAACAAAAGCTAGTGATTTTCTACAGGCTGGACTAAAATAATTTACATTCTGGCAATGATAGAGAAAACTTTAGAAATGAAGACTCGGAGTATTGAGGCCAACTTTACATGCATTATCTTTTGCAGAAGCTCGTATATATTTATATATATATATATATATATATATATATATATACAGGTATACATATATATTTTATTTTAAATGTTATCCTTCGTTTCTCCTTTCTGTTATATCATATTCTAATTCTCAGCCTTGCAAGTAATAATCTCTGTAAAATATTTTACCTATAGCAAGCAATTAATTAAGAAGGAAAACTATTAATCACTGTCACTATCACAGTAATTGGCAGTAATTCTGTGCGTAGAAGGTCATAGTTCACATTGTAGTTTTGAAATGTGAAATGCTAACAATAATCTTGCTCACATTCGTAAATGCGGAAGGTTAAGCTTACCCCTCTAGTACGATAGTAGGTCATTAGTGGAAACATTTCGCCTGCATTGACTTTGTTGGGNTATATATATATATATATAGCATTGGAACTGCAAGAAAACTCATTACTTCTTCTGATATCTCTCCTAGTTTGAAAATTTTCCTATTTTGCATTTTCCAAGAAATAAGTTATTGCCCACTTTAAAAATACAAAAACATAGTAGAAGAAGTAAATTCCATTAAATTTTCAGAGCTCAAAATCATATTACTATAATTAATTATATTCCAAGACCAATGGTAATGCTTTGTTATCTTTTTTACATTATATTGCTAAAGCTTCTTTCAAATAACGTAGAAATATATAAATTATTCTGTATTATAATAAGTTCAAGGATGGCATGGACAATTTTGATAAACTTGCCACACCTAGTCTTCTATCTGAAATCACGCAAATAGATCCTTCAATTTTATATAACTTTTTAGTATTACTGCAGATAATACCCTAGGGTTTTTTTGCATATTCACCCAAAGTACAACAGCAACAAAACAAAGGGGTGAAGAATCTCCATTGAAGATCAAACAATGATACTGATATGTGTAGCAGAAAATGAAATACAAGTAGTCGCTGCTAAAATGTTTAACTTACATCTACTTCCACTACCAATATCATGGCTAATATAGACATAAAATGTCGAGACATGAACTGCACAAAAACAAATTATGTCAAAAACTCTGAAGAATAAGAAACCTGTACTCAACCCATGTGTCACAGGCACATAAAAATATTTTTAGGCTTGTTATTCTTTCGTTAGGGAATGACAGCTATCTGGGGTACCTGGCTTCCCCATTGGCAATTAACTTAACAATTTTGTATGGTAGTCAGACTGTTAATACATTTATGTAAATCAAGTGCAAAATATTTTATATAGATACATTAAGACTACCTAATGACGGATAACTGTTGATTTAACTTCCATATTTTGTGCTTTAAAATCAATAAGTAAGCACAATGCAAAGAATGGAATTAACCTGATTTAAATATAGAGACCGGAATAAACCTTTTAATTGATTTCGCTGTATTTTTATTTAGCATAATTTCACTTAGTGCAAAGTGTTTATGTTTTATATACTAACAATAATATTTTTTCTATGGTTTTAGCTACCATTCTTACTTTCGAAGGAAATTTTGTGTGTATGAACATTTTGACTTTTAAAATAACGATACTTCCGAATTTCTCTTATAGACACAATGTGACCTGCAGAAAATAAAGAATCATGTAATAATATTTTAGTCTCCTATTGGCTGAATTATTAAGAATCATTAATGCTAGGCTCGATTTATATAATTTTTTAATAAACAATGTTTTTAACCAGTATTATTATCTCATATGATGTGATATTGATGCATGCATGTTTTTATAATTGCAAGTTAAGACAAATACAGAGTTGCATGAAAAATCACTGGATTCCACGTGGAATATGATATAGTATTTGGTTTTATGAAAATTTGCGAGAAACGTGGCATTACAATTCATTACAGTCATTCATCAAACAAGTACTTTCCTGTTTACTCTTTAATTATTCGAATTAGAGATGCATACGTGTACAAGGCGTATTATAACAAATTTAATAAAATTATACCAATGATAAGACAACAGCTGTAGCGAAAAGCTAAGTTTATGTTCGACAAAAATAATTTGGAAATGCATTGCGAATATTTACAAAAGTAGTCTATTTGAATACTGAGGCATGATAAATAGACCTCTAAAATCACAAAAGCAGCATATTTATTGAGGTAGCTTAGAAATGGTGTATATATTTAAATTTGTCCAAGTCCAAAACAAACAGCTTCATTTTGAGTTAGTTTTAAACATGGTGTAATAATTAGCATTGCTAATACGATATATGCATTCATTATCTAAAAATTTTCTCATTAAAATATTTCAAAAGTAGCCTCTTTAAGTTGATGATCGTAACGCTAATTTCGATTTTTATTATCGTAGCAAATTCTACTGAGGGATCAGACTCACCAAAATTATGATACATAGAAAAACTTTTGTTAGATAGAAGAGATAATATATAGTATATTCTATATTCAGCTATAAACTGAATTGTTAAATTTCGGAGAACAATTTATTAAAAAAATTATATGTTTACTATTTATGATACTCATAAAAAATACCGTTATTTATGGATAAATTACAGGCTAATCTAATAAACAACCAAAATCAAATATAGCGTGGACAGCGAGACATACACAGTGATATACCTATGATAACATATTGAGAAGACTTAAATTATTTTGTATCAATTTCCTGAATTCAGTCATTCTTTAGAAATCGTTTAATTGCTTAGGTGAATTTTGCCTAAGTGTGCAGTGGAATGTTCTTGACAATATTTGTGTGGGTCACCGCTAAAGTTTTATTTCCAAAAAGAGGAATCTAAATTGCAATTTATTAGACCTACTCCGGTTGTTGTGAATAACAATTTTTACAACTGTGAATTAACAATTGAGTTCAAATATAAGGAAATTGGGGTTAAAGTAAGATGACTGGGTTAAATTGTGCTTTGCTAGTCCATAAGAGGCTAATCCCAATTGCAACCCTAATAAATACAATTAATGATAAATAAAGAAGATGATTTTTAACAGATTTCGTTTTTGCTTTTAAAACTATGTTTCAAGAAACATAAATTATCAAGTGTAAAAAACCATTGCATATATTCTAACTATTGACAACAGCAAACTTTATTATCATTATAGTGATTAAATATAGTTGCATAATTGCGTTAAACGTAGCAAAACTAATTGAGGCCATATGTTGCACTACTCTTAAGAGATGTGTCATTATAATGCAATTTCTAATTTACTAACAAATTAACTTAAAATTGTTTTCTTTCACAAAAAACTAAGCTGACAATATTTTTAGATTCATGTACAAATTATATTTTTCAAACTATTGCTTCTCAAATATTTTGAATGCAATTAGTATGCTGTAGCTAACTAAGCTTATAGAAAATTTTAATTAGTTGTACATATATACGCCAGCAGCATCAGAGGGTTAATATGTTTAGATCATCTTAGATTTGTTTTTCACGTAACTGATATAAATAGAAAGATAGACTATAAATAAAAGATAGTAAATCTCATATTACCAAGAAAATAAAGCCTTTGTTCGAATGTCATTTTGTGTGTTATACGTGGCTTGTTTGCGATTATTTATTACTTGCATGTTTTCATTATCAACGTTACAGATCCAAAGTTCAAACACTTGCAAAGACGATTTGTAAAATTATAAATTTCAAGATTATTATTATGTATTTAGTTCTATCTAGTATAAAATTCTTTAGGCTAAGATCTATTGCACCAATAACAAATTGCCAATGAATATTGTGTATACAATGTAGAAATCCTAATTGAAAAATCAGTAACATATATATATATATATATATATACATTCAATGTAAACTTATTATGTTTGCAGAGAAAATCTATTTCAATTTTATTGTTATCGCCTGCTTTTCAGTAGACAATTCAATAATATCCATGAAGTAAACAATTTGAGAGCATTTACTTTAATTCATCGAAGGAAATAATCATCCATTGCATCCATGATTGATTTTTTATATATTGTCGAAATTTATTATTATTATTATTAGTTAAACTCCTATTTGAAATTGTAGTACTGCAGGAATTAAAATATGTTTGCAGTTGTTTCATTGTTATTCTTGATATATTGCTGTTGACATGCAAATTGACTTGTTTTTTCATGCATGGGCATTTGTTGAATCAAAGGTAATATATGTTGGCAAAGTTGTTAGTTTGAAATGGTAAAGCAACGCGTTTCATTGAAACGAAACTTAGTTAATTATTTGAGATTTTTTAGTAATAAATTTTGATATTCTCAGATAATCTTTTAAAACTAAGTTCAAATAATTTGGAATTAATATACTTTCTTCTTCCAGACTGAAATGGTAGCTTTAACTAAAGTAAATTGCAAGCTATCTTTCAAATTCTATAATTTTCTTCATATTTGCTTTACCACCGAGTAAACCATTTGTTATGTTATTATTAACATGGAATTACATCATCTACTTTAAAGATATAAATCATAAAGTATCACTTCACAGTATTGTAAGTGATTGATATGGTTTAGGTAATGATTAGAGAGTGACACTATAAGCTTAGCATGGACCCGAATCAGGCACGATGAGAACAGTCACTGCTCGAAACCGAAGCGAAACCTTCTGATTATTTGACACTAGAACAGCGATTACTCTTTGAGAATAAATTTTTATTTGATGTTTCAAATGCGAAAATTATGAAATAGAAACAAAATTTCTACAAATAGTAAATTCATAGAGATTATCAACATAATTGGAAATATATGTACCTGCTAGTTAGAGTCTTGCGAGAGAACAATTGTCTGTTCCCGCTTCCTCCCGCTCCCGCCAAACTCCCACGAAAACTCCCATACATAAAAACATGTAATAATATTGTAATAACTACTGTATTGACTACCTGTAAAAAATTGCTAATGTAAACAATTGAACCAGAGGAAGTACAGGTTCTTCTAAAGCACAGACTGGGACTACCCTTGGCGTGTACAGGCGCCAAGTGTCCATTGTGTCCAGAGAATCTGCTTGATCCCCTTGGACACCATGCGCTGACATGCAAGAGAGGGCCAGATGTGATATTCCGCCACAACACCATACGGGATACTATCTTCAACTGTGCAAGTAGAGCCTTAATGAATCCCATACTCGAACAGGGTGCCAACTTGGATCACTCGAGCTCACTGACACGGCCTGCGGATGTTCTGATCCCCGTCTGGTCCCTTGGAAAAGCAGGAGCAATAGACGTCACCGTAGCACACCCGCTCAATCCTCTCAACATTGACGGAGCGAGTGCCACGACCGGCTACTGCCTAGAGGCTGCTGAGCTAAAGAAGCACTGCGAGAATGACGACAAATGTGAAGAGCTTGGTTGGGAGTGTCTCCCCCTCGCAGTGACACCCTACGGCTCGTGGGGCATTCAAGCAATGAGGACCATCAGGAAGATCGCCAGTAGGCTCGCCATCCAGACCAAGCAGTCAACGGAAGCTGCACAGAAGGAGATTATGACTCGGTTGGGTATAGTGCTGGCGCGTTGCACAGCGCGTGCAATCATCGCTAGGTCTCCTGTGGACTGAACAACCAAAGCACTGCAACAATTCTGAAAGCGAAGAAGTACCTAAACCAGAAAAAAGACCAAAATACTACTGTTGCCAAGGACACAATTGCAACGCCAATAGAAACATCAAAAGTTGTCAAACTATAGCTGAAGATTATCTTAAACAATTACCTTGTCTGTGATGATTGACTATTGAAATTTTCCAATTTAATGATGATTTATGAAATGAAATATTGTAAATGATTAAAAAAAATGAAAAGCAAGTAAAAGTGGCATGTAAAATATTACTTTCTTATTACTAAAAGTTCATTCAAATGGGCTGAGTCCAGTTGGGAGCGTGTATCGGTAATTGTAGGTCCAGCAGAACAACGCTCGTTCGGAAACCATTAGACTTGGATTGCTAAGTACGATCGTGCCACCTGCCTAAATTTCTTGTAGTGTGAATTATTCCAATATGAAAGAAGGTTAATATCTTTATTATACTGCAAGTAATGTGCGTCTTGCACATATCTGGTATATTCTGACTGAGAGCAAGATGGTAACGATACATAAAAATAACTGCAATTCCTTGGTTTCTTTGGTGGGTTTGTGACACTGCATCTGAATCCTGAGAAATATATTTTTCAGAAATTTCGCGTTTCTTCTTTGAAATATAAGAATTACGAAAGCGTGGATCCAAGAGAGTTCCAATGCATTGATATGAAGTTTGTTTTGGTGCGCATTTTAACTGTATTCCTTGAGCAAGCGACTTTGATAAAAGTTTAGTTGTAGGTTGCTTGAGCTTCTCCATAACGGGAATAACCATGTCAATTGTAGGCGGCCGCTCTTTAATAAGCTCCCATGCGCACTACTTTGGACAATGATTGATATTTTTAAAAGTTATGCTTGCTATTGTTAATAATCTGCAAATTTATATTACAAATTATATAAACTAGACAAACAAATTTTAAGTGTTGCTCCCCCTCCCGGCCGCTCCAGCTCTCAGTTCAAATTTTACTCCCACTCCCGCGGGTCTACTGCTAGTGTTTTTGCTCAATGAATTATAAAGCAAACAAAAAATGGTTATAGGTCATCTTAACCTATGGGCGCGTTGCTAGTATTAACATCTCTTTCCAATCAATTGGTGATCAATACCATCAATTTTTTAATAAGAAAAGCTAAACATAACAATTAGTTTTACTTAATGTCCAATTTTCTGATCAATCAATCTAAAAATTGTTGAAGTTTACCATGCTCAGTACCTGAACCCTACCCTACTCCAAACCCGAAATCCGGGACCCGATCTCACCCCCTAGTATGATGGAAACAACTTATAATAAATTACATGATTATACGCTACGCAGTTAGATGAACGTGGCAAAGAAAATAAACAAAATCAATAACTGTTCATGATAAAGTCAAGTGATATCTTAAACGAATCAATATTTTCAGAACATGCAATATTTAGTAAAATAACATGATAATGCTTTAGAAAAGTGTTTTATATGTAAACAAAATTGGAATGGTGCTGCAAAAGGTTTACCAAAGCTACATAGTAATTATAGTTTTAAACACCTTGCCAACAAATTTTACTTTGGTTAATCAAAAGCGCATTCATGAAAAAACAAGCCCAAGTGTGTGTTGATTATATTTCTCAAATAAATGTTAAAATAGTTTAACAGAAGTTTTGTCTATTAATACCACAATCACTCAATACTAAAAATTCAAATAAAAATTTGAATAATGACAATTAGATAATTAAAGTCTTTGACCATCAAAAGACCTTTTCATTTGATGCTGGATTTTTAAATGAAATTTTTCAAGCTTGTTGATACCAGGGCTTTCAAAGTTTGACGAAAATGAAGTTTGAAATTTCAATACCTTTTAAACGTTGATTTGAAAATTTGAATATTGTTAAATTCAAAGTTTGGTTTGACATTTAAAACTTTAAAAATGTATTTCAAGTTTGATATTTCTTAGAAATAATTCTTACATACAAAAAATACCTATTTATTAAACTAATATGTAATTAAATATACACGTAGCAATGAGGTATGCTAAAAACCACATAATGCAGATCTTACCTATATTTTTGCAGCAATATGGAGTGTATATAGTAGAACAAAAATTAATCATACATAGTACATTGTTTATATAGAAAGAAAATATGATTATTGTACTTATTGCATAGAGACATAATTTGTAGTAAATGCCTCTGTGACTTTTAAGCATGTTGAAATTGCCTATTTAATGATTCCACGTAAATCAAGAAAACAGAGCAACATACATGATAGACACAAAGTTTGCAAAATGTGTTCACTGTTATCTAAATTATCAAACATGCTAAGTGAATGAGTCCGAGAGTTTTACTTAAATGAATGAATTTACAAATTTATTTTTTGTCAGTGAAACGAATTCCATTTCAATGTTAATGCAAATTTCTAAATATATTATATACTTAAAAATTTATCATAAAATTATATTAGGGAAACTTCATGATGTTGATGTGCAAATTTTGAATATCAAAGTTTGGTCATTAGCCCTCAAAGTTTGGTTTGAAATTTGAATTTAAGAATTTTACAAAATTTGATTTGAAAGTTTGAAAATTTGAATTTGATTTGAAAGCCCTGTTTATTGCAATAATAATGAAAAGCAGATGATGGTAATTTATTGCTGAAGTACTACATTTTTCTTTGTATAAGTATACATTGTTACATGATTGCTGAGAAAAGTTTATAGTTATAGCTATAATTACAGGTTTAAGATACAAAAATTTAAGAAGGAGCCTTAACTACATGTGTAGTTTCGATCCTATAAAACAGAAATTATATTTGGTCGTAATTTTGAAATACCAAAAATCAAATTAAGCTCTTTGTCTTAACATTTTTATATTTTGATAATCCTATTGAATACTATTTTTAGGATGTCTTTTTCGATTTGACTATGAAATTTTGAAATGGAAAAGGTTTAATCAAGTGATTCTCAAAAGGAACAACAGTAGTTCTAGAATTTCTAAGTAATTGAATTTTCTTTGAAAAATAATTTTAAATAATGACTAGTAAATATATCTTCTTATCCATGTGGTCTTAATTTGAGTAGGTTATATTTAATTTTTACTTTGTTTTATATTTACTTTAGACACCATATTATACATAACAGAACATTTAGTATCTAAAATATAAAATTTATTCCTATCATAAGATTCAAATCAATAGGAAAATCTTAAAGTCTTTGATTGTAGCTTTGTGAAATTGAAAAAATTCAAAATATTCCTTTTCTAATGTTGGTGGTGTTAATGGTTGTTTTATATTTGGGGTGATTTTGTCACATCCCGCGAGTGTATATTTACCTGTAGAACTTCATACTTGAATGGGTTTTTACTTTAATGCAAACGTTACCTAGCTTACTTATAATAGGTTGTTCCGTCATTGCCCGTCTTAAAATGCCCAGATTGTTTCTGACATTCAATGATTTCTTTAAGGGGACCCCACATAAAATTTACCAAAATACTATAAATTGTAACATTTTTTTATTTATTAAATTTAGTCAAAATATACTTCTTTAAACATATCCAAAATAATTTTTCGGAAAATACATCCAAATTTCATGAAAAATGTGAAAATAACATATCAATCTGGTGAATTTTAGGTAATAGTCGCACTTTAACTTTCTTTTTCTCCACTTTTCATTTTCTATCATTTTGCATATTTTTGGCAAAAAAATCTTCAAGAAGGAAAGGAATACCAACATCAAATTTGGCATGTATATAGTACACCCATTGTTCTATGCAACTATAGAAAGATTTTTTATGTTATGTCTTTAATTTTTTAGAAAATTGGTTTACGCATATTTAATGAGCTGCGTACTAATTAAAAATGCAAATTTATGCATGCTACTACTTATCATTTCTTAAATTGCACAAAATCTCTCTGTGGTTGCATAGGGCCCCTAATTAGCTTTAACATGATGTATGGTTTGCCTATATAAATGATTCAGATCACTTGAAAAAAATTGCCACAAAGTATATTCTTTTATTTCCTTTGTATTAAGTTCCCATGGCAAACAAATTTCCAATTCCTCCGAAATTTCGTTTTTTCAACGTTACAACTTTCGGTTATTACACATGTATACCATTATTTTTTAATATAACCTCAAATCTGAGAAAATATATTTTCTGTGGTGGTACCCCCTTAAATAATATAAAGACACATCTTAACAACTTGTTAATTTTTGCTTCATTCTAATGCGCTAAATTTTACCCCCGTTGCACACTGTCGTTAAGTTAAGTTAATTGCTAAGTTAAGATTCAGCTAATCCCGTCGCACACTGCCGTTAAGGTAACCTTAACTTAAGCCTTAACGGCAGTGTACGACGGTATTTCTTAAGTTATGGTTAACATCGAGGTGTACGTTCTCGTTAAGTTAAGGTTTACCTTAACGGCAGTGTGCGACGATCAAGAGGGGGTAGCACACTGCCGTTAAGTTAAGGTTTGTAAACAATCTCATAATTGCAAAAACACAACGTCTGCCTATTTTGAACACACAAATAATGGATTTCTTGTGGTACGGTACAGAGACCCATGCACAAATGTTTGAATTTGATAGGCTTTTTTTAAGATTGTTGATAAATAGTATTCACAATTATTTAATAAATTTAGTTGAAAATGTACATTAGGTCAGTAGGTACATATAAAACCTTCATATCAAATTATATTTGAAAGTTAAATCTAAGCATAAAACATATATTTGTTCAGAACAAATGCTAGTTAAATTACATTTGGTAATTTTTACATATTTAAATCATATACACTAAAAGTAGTTGGGCACATTCGAAAAAACACAAATAATTTACAGATAGTCAAAAAGGTTTTTACGCNCCGCCCAACACCTTTGAACAATCCCCGCCAAAACATGCCTTACTTTCANGCAGTGTACGACGGTATTTCTTAAGTTATGGTTAACATCGAGGTGTACGTTCTCGTTAAGTTAAGGTTTACCTTAACGGCAGTGTGCGACGATCAAGAGGGGGTAGCACACTGCCGTTAAGTTAAGGTTTGTAAACAATCTCATAATTGCAAAAACACAACGTCTGCCTATTTTGAACACACAAATAATGGATTTCTTGTGGTACGGTACAGAGACCCATGCACAAATGTTTGAATTTGATAGGCTTTTTTTAAGATTGTTGATAAATAGTATTCACAATTATTTAATAAATTTAGTTGAAAATGTACATTAGGTCAGTAGGTACATATAAAACCTTCATATCAAATTATATTTGAAAGTTAAATCTAAGCATAAAACATATATTTGTTCAGAACAAATGCTAGTTAAATTACATTTGGTAATTTTTACATATTTAAATCATATACACTAAAAGTAGTTGGGCACATTCGAAAAAACACAAATAATTTACAGATAGTCAAAAAGGTTTTTACGCAAATTATAGAATCTCTCAAAATGAATGAACTTTCTCAAATTCAAATTTGAATCTCTGCATGTAGTTAGAATTGGGATCGACCCAAAACTAAAATAATTACTGCCAGCCGGTTTTTACCGTTAAATTTGTAATTGAATTTGGCGAATTCAGAAAGTTGCAAATTGTGATGCACCTAAATTTCACAATGCAGCAATTCTCAATCAAATACTTACATCCTATTTATTGCATACAAAAAACATCACAATATTGCATCTTGATTTAATATTTTTGTTTTTACTATATCGTTCTTGAAAAAATAATTATTTTGATTTNTAAATTTGTAATTGAATTTGGCGAATTCAGAAAGTTGCAAATTGTGATGCACCTAAATTTCACAATGCAGCAATTCTCAATCAAATACTTACATCGTATTTATTGCATACAAAAAACATCAAAATATTGCATCTTGATTTAATATTTTTGTTTTTACTATATCGTTCTTGAAAAAATAATTATTTTGATTTAATTCATATATCTTAGAAGGTATGGTTTAGATTTTGTCCGATTGTTCAGGTATTTATTCAATATTTTTTGTTTAACCTTTTTGGAATATAGTTAGATTGCTTTTATTGAATGCATTCAAAGTGGATCTCTGTAGCTTTTAGTGCTTTGACTGTTACCAATATTACCGAAACGATGCCCATACTTTTGATAAATATCTAAATTTCAACAATTAAAGTGTCTTTTAGTATCTTTCGATACTGCGAGAACCTAATTTCTAAATTTTCAGAATCAACCAGCATTGGTAAATTCGACATTAAGGAAATACGTACTTAACCCTAAGGTCACTGGATGGAAATTGTTAACATGTTGAAATTCAAAAATGGTGATCTTGCTAGATTTGTCACAACCATCTTAGTGAAACTGGCACAATCCTTACTAAAATTGATGAAAACTTGTCGAATATTGATTTTTGTGCAATTTAATATTTCAACAAAGTGTTAGTCTTTACCAAAAGTATTACTGAATTATTATTATCTGTATCTATTGATATCGGCACGATCTATATCGGTATCGGGTGAAATTTCTATCTGTCGAAGCACTGGTAAGTAAGCATCAAGTTTCTTTTCAATATGGTCTGAATTTGAATATATATGGTTTGAATTTTCACTCAGTTTTATGACTAGCATAGTGGTGTAAGCTATGCATGAAGTAGGTAACATCATGTATTTTCGATTGATTACATTTTTATTCATCATAATTTCCCCTTAGGCCTGAATTAAATGCTTACTAATACAAATCAGCTGATAAAACTAAATTTTAATTAAATAAAAGATTAAAATGCTGTAGAACTTGATATAAAATCAAGTCAATCTTATGCTAATATTGAGGCATTTGACTTAATCTTTGGAATCAGCATTTGGCTAATTGGTATTAATTTTACATTTCTAATTATTTTCTTAGATGCAAACTAAATATCTGTGCCTGCATTTAACGTAAAAGATATATATGTATACTTTCAGCATTTAGTAAATTTTACAATATTTTGATAAACCTCGAAATTTTCTTGAGCGCTTTTAAGAAATGAGTATACAAACATTGCTAAGGATTGTAGGAAAACTTATTTCCCTGAAGTTTAATGAACGGGGATTCAAAAGAGGGGGAAATGTTAGGAGTCAACCTATATCATCAAGTTTTTAAAAGTGTACGCATCTATGAAATGTGAAAGAAAAATGCGATATTAGGAAGTGGAACCACACTTCTTGGGTGTCCAGCCCCAAATTTATAGTGTCTGCTTTGAGTTTAGTCAAACTCGTCAAAGAGCCGAACCAAGATTGAGTAGTCATTGGATGTACAACGAGCCCAAAACGAGCCTTTAATACGCAAAGAAATTAATAGGTCCGATTTTATAATTTGATTATACTGATTTTTCTATTTTTTTCATTCAATATACCTTTCGTATAATCATATTTTAAATATTTATTGAGTAATAGTAAGAACTGTATAAAAATTCAATATTTTTAAAAAAAATGTCATTGAGCTAAAACGAGCCTCATTGAAAGGTTCTATTTGATAAGACTAGTCGAGCCGAGTTTAAAAATATCGGCTCATTGACAAGTTTGGGCTTAGTGACCGACAATTCATGGAATCAAAAAATTATTCATTTTAAAGCTTTTGATGAGTTTTTTCAGGAAATGAATGATTTTTATTATATTTAATTGGACATAGCAGTATAATTGATGATCAAACTTTGCCTTTTCACTTACTTTGGCTTAAAAAAGAAATTTGATAGTGTTAGCATATACATTATTCAAACAGATTCACCTTATGCTTTCTTACTTAGAATAATAGATAGTAGTAACTATCTCAAATTTAATTATGCTCAAGGTAAATAAGACACGCCGTTGTTATTTATTCAACTGTGTTCAAATCAATCACAAAAATATTTAATTAATAATCTATTCGTCTTGAATGAAAGAATGATATTGATAAACTTCAAAAGTGACTATTCTCTAATTTTATATATCTATTTTCTAAAGGCAATGCAAAGTTTTAGCATTGACTAAAGTCCCAATAATATAATCATAACCTTAAACTTTTATACCCTCATATATTCTCTCTTTCTATATTTTCTACGCAAGATATTTTTGATTAATAATTATAAAAAATATACTCTTAAATAATACACAGTATAATCAATCCACGTCTATCTTTATAATGTAAATGTTGCATCTGTGTAAAAAATTATTCTTGTACCGGACGTATTTGAAAGCATTATGTTTTACTGATAATTTTCTAAAAATATTTATCATTCAAAAAACGTTGATAAACTTATAATGAAAAAATTGATTTTTGATGTTCAGTTCTTGAAATATGAATTGTAGTCCTTGATAGCTACTCATCAAGTCGTTGATATAAATTAGAAAACATGAAGAAATTTTGCCATTTTCAAAAAATCAGCTATTTTAGGAAATTCGTTCTCTCTTAGTGTTATTGAATTTTTAATTTATATTTTCGAATTGCTAAGCAGCTCGCACATAATTCCTTTGCATTCTTTGTACGTTCTTAGTTTCATGTATTGTTCAATTGTAGTCTTTAATAGCTTAATAGTTTATGGATTTTTCTTAAAATTTAATTTTTTAGTAGGTTTGCATGCTCTTTCTTGAGAATAAATTAAGCAAAGAACGTTTCATACAAAATGATCTAATATTTTATAGCATAGAATTCAATAGGATGATTAACACATATGAATGCTAAGACAAAAGAAGAATGAGGAATAAGCTGTGAAGAAATTGAAGAAACTGCTTATATATTAGACTTGAATGTATTGACACTCGCACAAATAGTGTGACACAATGATGTTTTGCACAGCATATTCATTAAAGAGAGGCTTTAGTGGCTCTGCATTCCAAAATGACAATTTTGTCTGTTTTGAATTTCAATCTAAATTTATCTCACATAAATTAATCTTAACACAAACTACAGGGTGCCCATCAAAAATCGACACAATTTGCTTCAACAACGTTTATGTACAAAAGTCAAGATCGCATACAAAGTTCATTATAAAGTGTGTTCGAAGTGTCCACCTTGCATTTCAAGACAGCTGCGCAAGCGTGGAATCCAGCTGGCACAAGCTGTCTGCTCAGTCCTCATGATGAGTCGCATTCCAACAGCCAATGACATTGCACACGTCGAAAGCATTTGAGTTGTGACTGCTGCAATACACTGAACACAGTTCCCTTTGATACACCCAATTCGGATGCAATTTGCCTCTGAGACGAATGCCGCCGACTTTTGTCCGGAGGAGTAACTGCCAGAGTGACGATGCGTTCTTTCACTGGTGTTGTTGCGACGTTGGAAGTCTTACCAGTCCCAGGCTGACGATGAATGGCTTCCGCTGAACTTTTTCGTTTCATTGTTCGATACACGCGGTCCATTTGGGTTTTACTGATCTCGCCGAAGAAGTTGGGCAAAATTTCAGCACATCTTGTGTGGCCCCATGTTGGCTGTTCTTCTTTAAACAAGACTATCACCTGCCTTTGAAAATCACTGCGGTGGCTGAAATGAAGAAATGAAGTGCAGTATCAACGAAACACTGATATTATTCTATTCTTTCTCGTATTTCATTGCACAGTTCCTATCGACCAATCAAAATCGATTGATCACGCGCCGTATGACTGATGAAAGCATGACATACTGTCGCTGCAAAATTTGTATGGCAAATTGTGTCGATTTTTGATAGGCACCCTGTATTTCAAACATTAAAAAATCAATCAAACGCCATCTAGCGAACTTTATGCATTATGTATATTAGAATTTTTTACAATTGTATCTAGTTGGCAATAAACAGTGATTAATAAATAAGTGCTCATTTTATGCAATTCTACACATTAATTATTCAATCCTTCTATTATTGAGATTTTCACTGCATCCCCAATTACCATCCCGTTCTATATACATAGGTACCCAGGTTTAAAACCAATAAACTTGTCTTAGAGAAAAAATGAAACTGGATATTGGATGATGCAAGTTTCATTATAAGTGCAATAAAAAACCAGTCCTCATGAAAAACTTAAGATTTACTGACATGTTTCTAACAAATTCGTACAAATTTACTGCATATATGACATTGTCTGCTGAGCTTGGAGTAAAATAACGTGATGTGCTGCGAAAGTATATTCTTCACTATCGTCTACCATTCCGTTTTGTTGCCTAATGCTGAGTATTGGTGGAATCATGAAGGTTAAATCAGAACATTACTGTCAAACTATTTTTTATCAAATGATCATCAATTGAAATTCAGGATCTTTGAAAGTATTGAAGAATTGTCTATTTTGTATCAACTACTTTGAAAGTAACCTTAGATAACACATGTGATGTAATGACGGAAGTTTTTCCTAGCTTAGGATTGTGCTTTCTAAATGTGATCGATAGTGAATTGTTGAAAACTAATTGGTACGGCACGTAATAATGTACTACGTGCTTAGGTTAGGTATGTGGGAATAGTCAGGCTTGTCCATTGGACAGATTTTTCTGTCCAATCCAATCCAATACAAAAATTCTAGAATTGTCCAATTGGAAACCAATCAAATTCTAATCTAATTTTGAGTTTGTTAATCCAAATTTTCTTTGCAACATACATGGAATGTATTTGATCTCACATAATATTTATTTAAGTATACTGCACAAATTTTCTTTATGTGGTTATTAAGGCCTGGTAAAACCAGAAAAATACATAATTTCAAAGAAAACGCAGAAGAATTGAAATTATTATTACAGAACAAATGCATTCGCTGTATTTGTAGAAGTTTTGGACAACAATGAAGCTATAATACGAGATCCTTTATTCGATCAATACTACTCTCAATAACGGAAATCTCTCTGTTAATATATATATATTTATAAATGTATATTTCTAAGTGAACTTTCAGTTCTAATGTATGTTCACCTCTTATATAGCCTTGCGGAAACACTCCCGTGGGTTCGTAAAAATGTTTGAACAGGGAGTGTGACAGAATTTTGAAATACTGGGAGCGAATGATAACATTTTTTCATACAATACTGCTTTGTCTAGGGCTAACAAATTTTGAAACTCATCAAAGTGCATAAACGCATTTCTTAGAACCAGAACATATTAGAAGGAGCCTCATCACTAAAATTTCAACATACGCAACACACCGAAGAAGAATCCAATTCCTTGTAGCTGTTGTTATTCAAACTCCGAAGATGAAGACTGTTTGATTGCAAGCGATGTACCATCTTGCTTCCAACCAAGACAGAAGAAAGATATGCAAGATACACCGGGATTCCGTTATGATAAAAAATTAAATAAATAGCAAGATCTTATCTAAGCACACAAGCTTTAGAAACAGTTCCTGAACTAGTTCAACTGGACTTACGATTCCCGCATTAACCCACACAACGGCACTTTGCCCATCTGAACGACCTCTTAGTTATTAGAAAATATAGTATGCAATGCAGTGTATGTAAAAAATACAGTAATTCATGTTTTATATTCATGGGTGTTTTGGGAGTTTTCAATGCTATGTTAGTAGGAGATCTATGGGAGTGAAATCAGATCATTGTGCTGCCACCAGAATATTCCCTGGTGTTAGCTTAGAGAGATCTTCCAACAAATATTGTGAGATTCTAACTCAAAGACGCATAAGCATGGCAGAAGAAAATTTACCTAAGAGCCTATTTATTGTGATTGTGATCAATAATTTGTAACTAAATTCACATTCCTCTGAGCAAATTACTGTTTTTGTTTTAGCTGGAAAATTAGAACTCTTCCAGAGTTAAGTTTTCGCATACAAAATATCATAGAACTACTGATAATATAGTGTCATAAAATGACACCAACTATCCAAACAGTTATCTATTCGAAATTCTGCCAAATATGACACCACACACACATGTATGTGTATCATATTTTGACGGAATTGCTGTGCAGGTTCAACTAAAGCACATAAATAGCAATGCAACCNTCAAAGTGCATAAACGCATTTCTTAGAACCAGAACATATTAGAAGGAGCCTCATCACTAAAATTTCAACATACGCAACACACCGAAGAAGAATCCAATTCCTTGTAGCTGTTGTTATTCAAACTCCGAAGATGAAGACTGTTTGATTGCAAGCGATGTACCATCTTGCTTCCAACCAAGACAGAAGAAAGATATGCAAGATACACCGGGATTCCGTTATGATAAAAAATTAAATAAATAGCAAGATCTTATCTAAGCACACAAGCTTTAGAAACAGTTCCTGAACTAGTTCAACTGGACTTACGATTCCCGCATTAACCCACACAACGGCACTTTGCCCATCTGAACGACCTCTTAGTTATTAGAAAATATAGTATGCAATGCAGTGTATGTAAAAAATACAGTAATTCATGTTTTATATTCATGGGTGTTTTGGGAGTTTTCAATGCTATGTTAGTAGGAGATCTATGGGAGTGAAATCAGATCATTGTGCTGCCACCAGAATATTCCCTGGTGTTAGCTTAGAGAGATCTTCCAACAAATATTGTGAGATTCTAACTCAAAGACGCATAAGCATGGCAGAAGAAAATTTACCTAAGAGCCTATTTATTGTGATTGTGATCAATAATTTGTAACTAAATTCACATTCCTCTGAGCAAATTACTGTTTTTGTTTTAGCTGGAAAATTAGAACTCTTCCAGAGTTAAGTTTTCGCATACAAAATATCATAGAACTACTGATAATATAGTGTCATAAAATGACACCAACTATCCAAACAGTTATCTATTCGAAATTCTGCCAAATATGACACCACACACACATGTATGTGTATCATATTTTGACGGAATTGCTGTGCAGGTTCAACTAAAGCACATAAATAGCAATGCAACCAATGAATTTAAGAATTTATTGATCATATGCTGTCCTGTTAGAATACAAAAGCACAATAATACTGGTCCAGTCATTGTATTCTAGTCAAATAAAATTTTAGAAAACACTTATTTTTTGCTCACATGACAATATTGCAATTAGTTACTATGATATGGCGCATTGCATTCAGATTATTATCTAGGTTTTGTAAGTACTCGAAATTTCTAGTCGGGTCGAGTTTTTTTGATTGAAAACGAATAGTATAGTGTATATTTGCTTAATTAAAAACAATAATATCATTTTCTGATTAAAAAACCTTTCTACAAAAATTTCTTTCAAAGTCAATGGGGTTGAGCATATTGTCTATTGAATGAGCGTTACTAATATCAAGATGTTGGAATATATTGATATTATGGTGGTAGCCTCTCCCTGCTGATTGGATTCTTTCGATTTTTTTGTCTTTTGTAAAAATTAGATTAACACTTTATTAGAAGGGTTGCGATTTTAAGTTGGTAAACAAACTTCACACTTTATTCAAGTGATATTTGATAAAGTTTCATTCTTTAGTTTAATAACATCAACACTGATTGGTTAATGCTATATCTATGTACAATACAATAATGATCAATTACAAATGTAACTGCTAAAATATTTTTTGAGTTTTGAAAACAGTTTATTACTTATTGCTGACTTTACAATTATGATATTCATAGGCCGACTAGACTAGAATTTTAAGAGACTGACTCGACTCAACTAGATTCGACTTGAAACAAAAATACCCCGAGTCGCAGAGCCCTAGTATTATTTAGACCCATATCCAAAGCAAATATTTTCATAATATGAGGAATTAAGAAAACTATATTACATAAAAATGTGAATTTGGAAATTTTTGTAAAATTATTCCAATGAAAATTCAATTGGAATCCAGTTAATAGCAAATTTTGTTTGTCCAATCAATTCCAATCAAATTCCAATGTCCAACTGGAATCCAATTAGATTCCAATTCCAATGGACAAGCCTGGGAATAGTAGATACTAATGCACATCATTGGCATTCAATTTTGTCAAAATTGTCATTTCTTCTGAATTTTTGTGTCTTTTGGGTACGATATTATAGACTTGTAGATGTATAACTTGTATCGAAAATTTCAACCTTCCATCTAATTCTATTATTACAATACAATATATAGTGAATTGAACAAAAGGATAGAACTGTTTGAAAATGTCAAGATAGTATCAACTATGTAGATTAACATTTTTTTTCACTGAAATCTTCCAAAGTATCAAGTAGAAGAAAATATACTTTTTCGTGCTTTTTCCTCGTGACATGCGGTTATGAGCATTGCCCGTGGGTATCCAGTTTTACCGCCCATTATGCTCAGGTTTGCATATTTAAATGAGATTTTCTTCCATTTCCACAATCATTTTCAAAACATTTTCATATTTTTCCATTAATTTCCACATCCTTTCAAAACTTTCAGCGTTAGTAGAGTTCTTCGATACCAGAATTTTGTTGGTTCCATCAGCTTTGGTCCCTGTCCGATGAAATTCTATGCTTCCTTTGTTATTACGGTACAACTTTTATTGTCAAAAGTTATGAGTAATATTCAGAAATCCATGCTTCCAGGTTAATGGAACTGGGACTCGAAAACCAATTTGACTGACTGGGCTCGCAGAATGAGTTGTCGAAGCTGATATGGTACGCGTAATAGAATTGTGAAATGCATTTATCCTGGCCTTAGCAAAAACTATATGAATTTCATTTTTAGTAATTATTAAAGTTAATTTCAATCCCAGTCCTCTTTAAAATTGAATTAAAATTAAATAATATAAAGTCATGCAAATGAATGGCCATGATATATGGGATAATTCATGCAGGCTAAACTGCAAAGTTATATTAATTGGAATGTCATTAAATTTACTATTAAAAAAACTAATATGCACACACAATGTTGGAACCAATATTAGATGTCAGAAAAGGGCCATCTCTAAAATATTTGAAATCAAGTGCTAAAATTTCCGCTTTTACGCTTGGAAATTTGAATGTTTTAAAATTTGTTTGAATTTAAAATTTTTAACCAATATCGTTTGACATTAAGCAAATTTTGTAATTGAATGCTGGTTATTTTAATGCATTTTGTTATTCTAAAATATTTTATTTATATAAAATAAGTTTAGGATGTTGAGTATTTTCTGTAATGTTTGTTTTCTGAATTTGCATTTCCAAAAAATGATTTCCATTTCCATGTCTTTTCCATATTCTGGATTGCTTAAGAGTAGCAAATGAAATTTTGTTCGCTGGTACGACTAGGTACAGTTATAAAGTATTTTTTGCCGTGGACACGGTACTAAAAAAGCTCCACCCGCACATCACTGATACACAAACACTCATACAACACTTATAGCCGCAAGGGTCCTCACATACACAAATCGCATCATATAATTTAAAATTAAAGTAGTCTAAAATATGTAGTTTTTACTTTAAGAAATTACTATGCGATATGCAATAATGTCTTTTAGGCAATTGAAATCAAATGAAATTGTGTATATGATCCGTCATTAAAATACGTAAAGTTATCAAAAACTTTACTGTTTTAAATTTGACTTTAAATGAAAACAGTTTGCAGAAATATATATATATATATATATATATATATATATATATTATATATATATATATATATAATCATGTGGTATCATATTCGAAAAGGTCAACTTGAAAAACAAGTGTGTAGGAGATAACTATAATTGTTACTTGCATTTTTATACTCTTCTCGACCCAGGCTGTTTGTGCGATAAAATAATGATAACTGACCTCTAACAAAAGGGCTGCCTATAAATTTCTTGCCCTTTTAGCTTTGCAAAGTGTACTGCCACTACATAGTATATACAATCGTTTATTAACATAAGATATGTAGTTTTAAGAAACTTCGCTGGTGAATATAAAGCTGCTTAATGTGCAGTTTTCAAATTTAGCACAGTATATTCAAATGCAAAAGCTAGTGGTGGCATTCATGTTTCTTAGAAAAACCTATCTATGGTAATATTTTGGACTATTTTTCATTTAATAACAACTTAAATATTAAGACTGAATGATTAACAAGAAAAAAATAGATGAACATTTATTCAGCGTTTACTAATTATTTAGAAATTCGTTGAAGCTACATTTGCAAAAGACCATATTATCTACAGCACGAAAAAAGCTTCAAAATACTGTCTTGGCAGATTTATGCTATAAGATGATTATGATCCCAGTTTATTTTCTCCTAACTGTTGATGCTACTGATTAGATCAACTTTTAGATAGAAGAAACCATGGCCAACGTAATATATTAAGTAGAGATGGCCAACGTAATATATTAAGTTGGCGATGAAGCAACTAACCACCAAAACAAATTTTCTATTAACAGCTAGTCAATTGCCGTAGGTCAGACTTTCCCCACCATAGGTTGAATTTTGATCTCCAAAATCTGTGATTGTAAAGCAACTGTAGCTTTACTCAAACATGCCATTTTTAGGCACGGTTTTATGAAAATTAAGCTTCCCTACCTTAGAATATTAAAAATATGAGTTCAAGTTGCACGGATCGGATAATAGCAACAATGTGTTAAAAATCGTGATATTTGGGAGCTAGGGTTTCACGTACGAGTTGTCAAATTCTCACAAGTACTTGGTGGCTTAATTATATATTGATCAATTAATAGTGTCAATTTATCATACTTTTTAAAGATTTGAATAGAGGTACTTCTCGTACTATAAGCTTATATTCTTTTATATGAAAAATGTATAAATAGTATAAACTAACATGAATATGATACAAACATGCGTCCCAATATACTTTAACCGGATTAATCGAACCGGATTTCTTTTTAACTTATCCGCAATTTAACCGGTTTTAACCGGATCGTTTAAAATCAGTATCATATTACAATTAAAAAGAGAAATATATTCTATTTTTATCTTTCAACATGAAATTGGCCTATTCCTAATTGCTAATATAAAATTTACTTATATATATATATATATATATATATATATTTAGGAAGATTTCAGTGAAAAAAAATGTTAATCTACATAGTTGATACTATCTTGACATTTTCAAACAGTTCTATCCTTTTGTTCAATTCACTATATATTGTATTGTAATAATAGAATTAGATGGAAGGTTGAAATTTTCGATACAAGTTATACATCTACAAGTCTATAATATCGTACCCAAAAGACACAAAAATTCAGAAGAAATGACAATTTTGACAAAATTGAATGCCAATGATGTGCATTAGTATCTACTATTCCCAGGCTTGTCCATTGGAATTGGAATCTAATTGGATTCCAGTTGGACATTGGAATTTGATTGGAATTGATTGGACAAACAAAATTTGCTATTAACTGGATTCCAATTGAATTTTCATTGGAATAATTTTACAAAAATTTCCAAATTCACATTTTTATGTAATATAGTTTTCTTAATTCCTCATATTATGAAAATATTTGCTTTGGATATGGGTCTAAATAATACTAGGGCTCTGCGACTCGGGGTATTTTTGTTTCAAGTCGAATCTAGTTGAGTCGAGTCAGTCTCTTAAAATTCTAGTCTAGTCGGCCTATGAATATCATAATTGTAAAGTCAGCAATAAGTAATAAACTGTTTTCAAAACTCAAAAAATATTTTAGCAGTTACATTTGTAATTGATCATTATTGTATTGTACATAGATATAGCATTAACCAATCAGTGTTGATGTTATTAAACTAAAGAATGAAACTTTATCAAATATCACTTGAATAAAGTGTGAAGTTTGTTTACCAACTTAAAATCGCAACCCTTCTAATAAAGTGTTAATCTAATTTTTACAAAAGACAAAAAAATCGAAAGAATCCAATCAGCAGGGAGAGGCTACCACCATAATATCAATATATTCCAACATCTTGATATTAGTAACGCTCATTCAATAGACAATATGCTCAACCCCATTGACTTTGAAAGAAATTTTTGTAGAAAGGTTTTTTAATCAGAAAATGATATTATTGTTTTTAATTAAGCAAATATACACTATACTATTCGTTTTCAATCAAAAAAACTCGACCCGACTAGAAATTTCGAGTACTTACAAAACCTAGATAATAATCTGAATGCAATGCGCCATATCATAGTAACTAATTGCAATATTGTCATGTGAGCAAAAAATAAGTGTTTTCTAAAATTTTATTTGACTAGAATACAATGACTGGACCAGTATTATTGTGCTTTTGTATTCTAACAGGACAGCATATGATCAATAAATTCTTAAATTCATTGGTTGCATTGCTATTTATGTGCTTTAGTTGAACCTGCACAGCAATTCCGTCAAAATATGATACACATACATGTGTGTGTGGTGTCATATTTGGCAGAATTTCGAATAGATAACTGTTTGGATAGTTGGTGTCATTTTATGACACTATATTATCAGTAGTTCTATGATATTTTGTATGCGAAAACTTAACTCTGGAAGAGTTCTAATTTTCCAGCTAAAACAAAAACAGTAATTTGCTCAGAGGAATGTGAATTTAGTTACAAATTATTGATCACAATCACAATAAATAGGCTCTTAGGTAAATTTTCTTCTGCCATGCTTATGCGTCTTTGAGTTAGAATCTCACAATATTTGTTGGAAGATCTCTCTAAGCTAACACCAGGGAATATTCTGGTGGCAGCACAATGATCTGATTTCACTCCCATAGATCTCCTACTAACATAGCATTGAAAACTCCCAAAACACCCATGAATATAAAACATGAATTACTGTATTTTTTACATACACTGCATTGCATACTATATTTTCTAATAACTAAGAGGTCGTTCAGATGGGCAAAGTGCCGTTGTGTGGGTTAATGCGGGAATCGTAAGTCCAGTTGAACTAGTTCAGGAACTGTTTCTAAAGCTTGTGTGCTTAGATAAGATCTTGCTATTTATTTAATTTTTTATCATAACGGAATCCCGGTGTATCTTGCATATCTTTCTTCTGTCTTGGTTGGAAGCAAGATGGTACATCGCTTGCAATCAAACAGTCTTCATCTTCGGAGTTTGAATAACAACAGCTACAAGGAATTGGATTCTTCTTCGGTGTGTTGCGTATGTTGAAATTTTAGTGATGAGGCTCCTTCTAATATGTTCTGGTTCTAAGAAATGCGTTTATGCACTTTGATGAGTTTCAAAATTTGTTAGCCCTNTAGTTGAACCTGCACAGCAATTCCGTCAAAATATGATACACATACATGTGTGTGTGGTGTCATATTTGGCAGAATTTCGAATAGATAACTGTTTGGATAGTTGGTGTCATTTTATGACACTATATTATCAGTAGTTCTATGATATTTTGTATGCGAAAACTTAACTCTGGAAGAGTTCTAATTTTCCAGCTAAAACAAAAACAGTAATTTGCTCAGAGGAATGTGAATTTAGTTACAAATTATTGATCACAATCACAATAAATAGGCTCTTAGGTAAATTTTCTTCTGCCATGCTTATGCGTCTTTGAGTTAGAATCTCACAATATTTGTTGGAAGATCTCTCTAAGCTAACACCAGGGAATATTCTGGTGGCAGCACAATGATCTGATTTCACTCCCATAGATCTCCTACTAACATAGCATTGAAAACTCCCAAAACACCCATGAATATAAAACATGAATTACTGTATTTTTTACATACACTGCATTGCATACTATATTTTCTAATAACTAAGAGGTCGTTCAGATGGGCAAAGTGCCGTTGTGTGGGTTAATGCGGGAATCGTAAGTCCAGTTGAACTAGTTCAGGAACTGTTTCTAAAGCTTGTGTGCTTAGATAAGATCTTGCTATTTATTTAATTTTTTATCATAACGGAATCCCGGTGTATCTTGCATATCTTTCTTCTGTCTTGGTTGGAAGCAAGATGGTACATCGCTTGCAATCAAACAGTCTTCATCTTCGGAGTTTGAATAACAACAGCTACAAGGAATTGGATTCTTCTTCGGTGTGTTGCGTATGTTGAAATTTTAGTGATGAGGCTCCTTCTAATATGTTCTGGTTCTAAGAAATGCGTTTATGCACTTTGATGAGTTTCAAAATTTGTTAGCCCTAGACAAAGCAGTATTGTATGAAAAAATGTTATCATTCGCTCCCAGTATTTCAAAATTCTGTCACACTCCCTGTTCAAACATTTTTACGAACCCACGGGAGTGTTTCCGCAAGGCTATATAAGAGGTGAACATACATTAGAACTGAAAGTTCACTTAGAAATATACATTTATAAATATATATATATTAACAGAGAGATTTCCGTTATTGAGAGTAGTATTGATCGAATAAAGGATCTCGTATTATAGCTTCATTGTTGTCCAAAACTTCTACAAATACAGCGAATGCATTTGTTCTGTAATAATAATTTCAATTCTTCTGCGTTTTCTTTGAAATTATGTATTTTTCTGGTTTTACCAGGCCTTAATAACCACATAAAGAAAATTTGTGCAGTATACTTAAATAAATATTATGTGAGATCAAATACATTCCATGTATGTTGCAAAGAAAATTTGGATTAACAAACTCAAAATTAGATTAGAATTTGATTGGTTTCCAATTGGACAATTCTAGAATTTTTGTATTGGATTGGATTGGACAGAAAAATCTGTCCAATGGACAAGCCTGACTATTCCCACATACCTAACCTAAGCACGTAGTACATTATTACGTGCCGTACCAATTAGTTTTCAACAATTCACTATCGATCACATTTAGAAAGCACAATCCTAAGCTAGGAAAAACTTCCGTCATTACATCACATGTGTTATCTAAGGTTACTTTCAAAGTAGTTGATACAAAATAGACAATTCTTCAATACTTTCAAAGATCCTGAATTTCAATTGATGATCATTTGATAAAAAATAGTTTGACAGTAATGTTCTGATTTAACCTTCATGATTCCACCAATACTCAGCATTAGGCAACAAAACGGAATGGTAGACGATAGTGAAGAATATACTTTCGCAGCACATCACGTTATTTTACTCCAAGCTCAGCAGACAATGTCATATATGCAGTAAATTTGTACGAATTTGTTAGAAACATGTCAGTAAATCTTAAGTTTTTCATGAGGACTGGTTTTTTATTGCACTTATAATGAAACTTGCATCATCCAATATCCAGTTTCATTTTTTCTCTAAGACAAGTTTATTGGTTTTAAACCTGGGTACCTATGTATATAGAACGGGATGGTAATTGGGGATGCAGTGAAAATCTCAATAATAGAAGGATTGAATAATTAATGTGTAGAATTGCATAAAATGAGCACTTATTTATTAATCACTGTTTATTGCCAACTAGATACAATTGTAAAAAATTCTAATATACATAATGCATAAAGTTCGCTAGATGGCGTTTGATTGATTTTTTAATGTTTGAAATACAGGGTGCCTATCAAAAATCGACACAATTTGCCATACAAATTTTGCAGCGACAGTATGTCATGCTTTCATCAGTCATACGGCGCGTGATCAATCGATTTTGATTGGTCGATAGGAACTGTGCAATGAAATACGAGAAAGAATAGAATAATATCAGTGTTTCATTGATACTGCACTTCATTTCTTCATTTCAGCCACCGCAGTGATGACACACGTAACCGATTTTCAAAGGCAGGTGATAGTCTTGTTTAAAGAAGAACAGCCAACATGGGGCCACACAAGATGTGCTGAAATTTTGCCCAACTTCTTCGGCGAGATCAGTAAAACCCAAATGGACCGCGTGTATCGAACAATGAAACGAAAAAGTTCAGCGGAAGCCATTCATCGTCAGCCTGGGACTGGTAAGACTTCCAACGTCGCAACAACACCAGTGAAAGAACGCATCGTCACTCTGGCAGTTACTCCTCCGGACAAAAGTCGGCGGCATTCGTCTCAGAGGCAAATTGCATCCGAATTGGGTGTATCAAAGGGAACTGTGTTCAGTGTATTGCAGCAGTCACAACTCAAATGCTTTCGACGTGTGCAATGTCATAAGCTGACGACAAGTCATCGTGAGGACTGAGCAGACAGCTTGTGAGCATGGATTCAACGCTTGCGCAGCTGTCTTGAAATGCAAGGTGGACACTTCGAACACACTTTATAATGAACTTTGTATGCGATCTTGACTTTTGTACATAAACGTTGTTGAAGCAAATTGTGTCGATTTTTGATGGGCACCCTGTAGTTTGTGTTAAGATTAATTTATGTGAGATAAATTTAGATTGAAATTCAAAACAGACAAAATTGTCATTTTGGAATGCAGAGCCACTAAAGCCTCTCTTTAATGAATATGCTGTGCAAAACATCATTGTGTCACACTATTTGTGCGAGTGTCAATACATTCAAGTCTAATATATAAGCAGTTTCTTCAATTTCTTCACAGCTTATTCCTCATTCTTCTTTTGTCTTAGCATTCATATGTGTTAATCATCCTATTGAATTCTATGCTATAAAATATTAGATCATTTTGTATGAAACGTTCTTTGCTTAATTTATTCTCAAGAAAGAGCATGCAAACCTACTAAAAAATTAAATTTTAAGAAAAATCCATAAACTATTAAGCTATTAAAGACTACAATTGAACAATACATGAAACTAAGAACGTACAAAGAATGCAAAGGAATTATGTGCGAGCTGCTTAGCAATTCGAAAATATAAATTAAAAATTCAATAACACTAAGAGAGAACGAATTTCCTAAAATAGCTGATTTTTTGAAAATGGCAAAATTTCTTCATGTTTTCTAATTTATATCAACGACTTGATGAGTAGCTATCAAGGACTACAATTCATATTTCAAGAACTGAACATCAAAAATCAATTTTTTCATTATAAGTTTATCAACGTTTTTTGAATGATAAATATTTTTAGAAAATTATCAGTAAAACATAATGCTTTCAAATACGTCCGGTACAAGAATAATTTTTTACACAGATGCAACATTTACATTATAAAGATAGACGTGGATTGATTATACTGTGTATTATTTAAGAGTATATTTTTTATAATTATTAATCAAAAATATCTTGCGTAGAAAATATAGAAAGAGAGAATATATGAGGGTATAAAAGTTTAAGGTTATGATTATATTATTGGGACTTTAGTCAATGCTAAAACTTTGCATTGCCTTTAGAAAATAGATATATAAAATTAGAGAATAGTCACTTTTGAAGTTTATCAATATCATTCTTTCATTCAAGACGAATAGATTATTAATTAAATATTTTTGTGATTGATTTGAACACAGTTGAATAAATAACAACGGCGTGTCTTATTTACCTTGAGCATAATTAAATTTGAGATAGTTACTACTATCTATTATTCTAAGTAAGAAAGCATAAGGTGAATCTGTTTGAATAATGTATATGCTAACACTATCAAATTTCTTTTTTAAGCCAAAGTAAGTGAAAAGGCAAAGTTTGATCATCAATTATACTGCTATGTCCAATTAAATATAATAAAAATCATTCATTTCCTGAAAAAACTCATCAAAAGCTTTAAAATGAATAATTTTTTGATTCCATGAATTGTCGGTCACTAAGCCCAAACTTGTCAATGAGCCGATATTTTTAAACTCGGCTCGACTAGTCTTATCAAATAGAACCTTTCAATGAGGCTCGTTTTAGCTCAATGACATTTTTTTTAAAAATATTGAATTTTTATACAGTTCTTACTATTACTCAATAAATATTTAAAATATGATTATACGAAAGGTATATTGAATGAAAAAAATAGAAAAATCAGTATAATCAAATTATAAAATCGGACCTATTAATTTCTTTGCGTATTAAAGGCTCGTTTTGGGCTCGTTGTACATCCAATGACTACTCAATCTTGGTTCGGCTCTTTGACGAGTTTGACTAAACTCAAAGCAGACACTATAAATTTGGGGCTGGACACCCAAGAAGTGTGGTTCCACTTCCTAATATCGCATTTTTCTTTCACATTTCATAGATGCGTACACTTTTAAAAACTTGATGATATAGGTTGACTCCTAACATTTCCCCCTCTTTTGAATCCCCGTTCATTAAACTTCAGGGAAATAAGTTTTCCTACAATCCTTAGCAATGTTTGTATACTCATTTCTTAAAAGCGCTCAAGAAAATTTCGAGGTTTATCAAAATATTGTAAAATTTACTAAATGCTGAAAGTATACATATATATCTTTTACGTTAAATGCAGGCACAGATATTTAGTTTGCATCTAAGAAAATAATTAGAAATGTAAAATTAATACCAATTAGCCAAATGCTGATTCCAAAGATTAAGTCAAATGCCTCAATATTAGCATAAGATTGACTTGATTTTATATCAAGTTCTACAGCATTTTAATCTTTTATTTAATTAAAATTTAGTTTTATCAGCTGATTTGTATTAGTAAGCATTTAATTCAGGCCTAAGGGGAAATTATGATGAATAAAAATGTAATCAATCGAAAATACATGATGTTACCTACTTCATGCATAGCTTACACCACTATGCTAGTCATAAAACTGAGTGAAAATTCAAACCATATATATTCAAATTCAGACCATATTGAAAAGAAACTTGATGCTTACTTACCAGTGCTTCGACAGATAGAAATTTCACCCGATACCGATATAGATCGTGCCGATATCAATAGATACAGATAATAATAATTCAGTAATACTTTTGGTAAAGACTAACACTTTGTTGAAATATTAAATTGCACAAAAATCAATATTCGACAAGTTTTCATCAATTTTAGTAAGGATTGTGCCAGTTTCACTAAGATGGTTGTGACAAATCTAGCAAGATCACCATTTTTGAATTTCAACATGTTAACAATTTCCATCCAGTGACCTTAGGGTTAAGTACGTATTTCCTTAATGTCGAATTTACCAATGCTGGTTGATTCTGAAAATTTAGAAATTAGGTTCTCGCAGTATCGAAAGATACTAAAAGACACTTTAATTGTTGAAATTTAGATATTTATCAAAAGTATGGGCATCGTTTCGGTAATATTGGTAACAGTCAAAGCACTAAAAGCTACAGAGATCCACTTTGAATGCATTCAATAAAAGCAATCTAACTATATTCCAAAAAGGTTAAACAAAAAATATTGAATAAATACCTGAACAATCGGACAAAATCTAAACCATACCTTCTAAGATATATGAATTAAATCAAAATAATTATTTTTTCAAGAACGATATAGTAAAAACAAAAATATTAAATCAAGATGCAATATTTTGATGTTTTTTGTATGCAATAAATACGATGTAAGTATTTGATTGAGAATTGCTGCATTGTGAAATTTAGGTGCATCACAATTTGCAACTTTCTGAATTCGCCAAATTCAATTACAAATTTAACGGTAAAAACCGGCTGGCAGTAATTATTNATATAGTAAAAACAAAAATATTAAATCAAGATGCAATATTGTGATGTTTTTTGTATGCAATAAATAGGATGTAAGTATTTGATTGAGAATTGCTGCATTGTGAAATTTAGGTGCATCACAATTTGCAACTTTCTGAATTCGCCAAATTCAATTACAAATTTAACGGTAAAAACCGGCTGGCAGTAATTATTTTAGTTTTGGGTCGATCCCAATTCTAACTACATGCAGAGATTCAAATTTGAATTTGAGAAAGTTCATTCATTTTGAGAGATTCTATAATTTGCGTAAAAACCTTTTTGACTATCTGTAAATTATTTGTGTTTTTTCGAATGTGCCCAACTACTTTTAGTGTATATGATTTAAATATGTAAAAATTACCAAATGTAATTTAACTAGCATTTGTTCTGAACAAATATATGTTTTATGCTTAGATTTAACTTTCAAATATAATTTGATATGAAGGTTTTATATGTACCTACTGACCTAATGTACATTTTCAACTAAATTTATTAAATAATTGTGAATACTATTTATCAACAATCTTAAAAAAAGCCTATCAAATTCAAACATTTGTGCATGGGTCTCTGTACCGTACCACAAGAAATCCATTATTTGTGTGTTCAAAATAGGCAGACGTTGTGTTTTTGCAATTATGAGATTGTTTACAAACCTTAACTTAACGGCAGTGTGCTACCCCCTCTTGATCGTCGCACACTGCCGTTAAGGTAAACCTTAACTTAACGAGAACGTACACCTCGATGTTAACCATAACTTAAGAAATACCGTCGNTGAAAGTAAGGCATGTTTTGGCGGGGATTGTTCAAAGGTGTTGGGCGGNTTTGCGTAAAAACCTTTTTGACTATCTGTAAATTATTTGTGTTTTTTCGAATGTGCCCAACTACTTTTAGTGTATATGATTTAAATATGTAAAAATTACCAAATGTAATTTAACTAGCATTTGTTCTGAACAAATATATGTTTTATGCTTAGATTTAACTTTCAAATATAATTTGATATGAAGGTTTTATATGTACCTACTGACCTAATGTACATTTTCAACTAAATTTATTAAATAATTGTGAATACTATTTATCAACAATCTTAAAAAAAGCCTATCAAATTCAAACATTTGTGCATGGGTCTCTGTACCGTACCACAAGAAATCCATTATTTGTGTGTTCAAAATAGGCAGACGTTGTGTTTTTGCAATTATGAGATTGTTTACAAACCTTAACTTAACGGCAGTGTGCTACCCCCTCTTGATCGTCGCACACTGCCGTTAAGGTAAACCTTAACTTAACGAGAACGTACACCTCGATGTTAACCATAACTTAAGAAATACCGTCGTACACTGCCGTTAAGGCTTAAGTTAAGGTTACCTTAACGGCAGTGTGCGACGGGATTAGCTGAATCTTAACTTAGCAATTAACTTAACTTAACGACAGTGTGCAACGGGGGTAAAATTTAGCGCATTAGAATGAAGCAAAAATTAACAAGTTGTTAAGATGTGTCTTTATATTATTTAAGGGGGTACCACCACAGAAAATATATTTTCTCAGATTTGAGGTTATATTAAAAAATAATGGTATACATGTGTAATAACCGAAAGTTGTAACGTTGAAAAAACGAAATTTCGGAGGAATTGGAAATTTGTTTGCCATGGGAACTTAATACAAAGGAAATAAAAGAATATACTTTGTGGCAATTTTTTTCAAGTGATCTGAATCATTTATATAGGCAAACCATACATCATGTTAAAGCTAATTAGGGGCCCTATGCAACCACAGAGAGATTTTGTGCAATTTAAGAAATGATAAGTAGTAGCATGCATAAATTTGCATTTTTAATTAGTACGCAGCTCATTAAATATGCGTAAACCAATTTTCTAAAAAATTAAAGACATAACATAAAAAATCTTTCTATAGTTGCATAGAACAATGGGTGTACTATATACATGCCAAATTTGATGTTGGTATTCCTTTCCTTCTTGAAGATTTTTTTGCCAAAAATATGCAAAATGATAGAAAATGAAAAGTGGAGAAAAAGAAAGTTAAAGTGCGACTATTACCTAAAATTCACCAGATTGATATGTTATTTTCACATTTTTCATGAAATTTGGATGTATTTTCCGAAAAATTATTTTGGATATGTTTAAAGAAGTATATTTTGACTAAATTTAATAAATAAAAAAATGTTACAATTTATAGTATTTTGGTAAATTTTATGTGGGGTCCCCTTAAAGAAATCATTGAATGTCAGAAACAATCTGGGCATTTTAAGACGGGCAATGACGGAACAACCTATTATAAGTAAGCTAGGTAACGTTTGCATTAAAGTAAAAACCCATTCAAGTATGAAGTTCTACAGGTAAATATACACTCGCGGGATGTGACAAAATCACCCCAAATATAAAACAACCATTAACACCACCAACATTAGAAAAGGAATATTTTGAATTTTTTCAATTTCACAAAGCTACAATCAAAGACTTTAAGATTTTCCTATTGATTTGAATCTTATGATAGGAATAAATTTTATATTTTAGATACTAAATGTTCTGTTATGTATAATATGGTGTCTAAAGTAAATATAAAACAAAGTAAAAATTAAATATAACCTACTCAAATTAAGACCACATGGATAAGAAGATATATTTACTAGTCATTATTTAAAATTATTTTTCAAAGAAAATTCAATTACTTAGAAATTCTAGAACTACTGTTGTTCCTTTTGAGAATCACTTGATTAAACCTTTTCCATTTCAAAATTTCATAGTCAAATCGAAAAAGACATCCTAAAAATAGTATTCAATAGGATTATCAAAATATAAAAATGTTAAGACAAAGAGCTTAATTTGATTTTTGGTATTTCAAAATTACGACCAAATATAATTTCTGTTTTATAGGATCGAAACTACACATGTAGTTAAGGCTCCTTCTTAAATTTTTGTATCTTAAACCTGTAATTATAGCTATAACTATAAACTTTTCTCAGCAATCATGTAACAATGTATACTTATACAAAGAAAAATGTAGTACTTCAGCAATAAATTACCATCATCTGCTTTTCATTATTATTGCAATAAACAGGGCTTTCAAATCAAATTCAAATTTTCAAACTTTCAAATCAAATTTTGTAAAATTCTTAAATTCAAATTTCAAACCAAACTTTGAGGGCTAATGACCAAACTTTGATATTCAAAATTTGCACATCAACATCATGAAGTTTCCCTAATATAATTTTATGATAAATTTTTAAGTATATAATATATTTAGAAATTTGCATTAACATTGAAATGGAATTCGTTTCACTGACAAAAAATAAATTTGTAAATTCATTCATTTAAGTAAAACTCTCGGACTCATTCACTTAGCATGTTTGATAATTTAGATAACAGTGAACACATTTTGCAAACTTTGTGTCTATCATGTATGTTGCTCTGTTTTCTTGATTTACGTGGAATCATTAAATAGGCAATTTCAACATGCTTAAAAGTCACAGAGGCATTTACTACAAATTATGTCTCTATGCAATAAGTACAATAATCATATTTTCTTTCTATATAAACAATGTACTATGTATGATTAATTTTTGTTCTACTATATACACTCCATATTGCTGCAAAAATATAGGTAAGATCTGCATTATGTGGTTTTTAGCATACCTCATTGCTACGTGTATATTTAATTACATATTAGTTTAATAAATAGGTATTTTTTGTATGTAAGAATTATTTCTAAGAAATATCAAACTTGAAATACATTTTTAAAGTTTTAAATGTCAAACCAAACTTTGAATTTAACAATATTCAAATTTTCAAATCAACGTTTAAAAGGTATTGAAATTTCAAACTTCATTTTCGTCAAACTTTGAAAGCCCTGGTATCAACAAGCTTGAAAAATTTCATTTAAAAATCCAGCATCAAATGAAAAGGTCTTTTGATGGTCAAAGACTTTAATTATCTAATTGTCATTATTCAAATTTTTATTTGAATTTTTAGTATTGAGTGATTGTGGTATTAATAGACAAAACTTCTGTTAAACTATTTTAACATTTATTTGAGAAATATAATCAACACACACTTGGGCTTGTTTTTTCATGAATGCGCTTTTGATTAACCAAAGTAAAATTTGTTGGCAAGGTGTTTAAAACTATAATTACTATGTAGCTTTGGTAAACCTTTTGCAGCACCATTCCAATTTTGTTTACATATAAAACACTTTTCTAAAGCATTATCATGTTATTTTACTAAATATTGCATGTTCTGAAAATATTGATTCGTTTAAGATATCACTTGACTTTATCATGAACAGTTATTGATTTTGTTTATTTTCTTTGCCACGTTCATCTAACTGCGTAGCGTATAATCATGTAATTTATTATAAGTTGTTTCCATCATACTAGGGGGTGAGATCGGGTCCCGGATTTCGGGTTTGGAGTAGGGTAGGGTTCAGGTACTGAGCATGGTAAACTTCAACAATTTTTAGATTGATTGATCAGAAAATTGGACATTAAGTAAAACTAATTGTTATGTTTAGCTTTTCTTATTAAAAAATTGATGGTATTGATCACCAATTGATTGGAAAGAGATGTTAATACTAGCAACGCGCCCATAGGTTAAGATGACCTATAACCATTTTTTGTTTGCTTTATAATTCATTGAGCAAAAACACTAGCAGTAGACCCGCGGGAGTGGGAGTAAAATTTGAACTGAGAGCTGGAGCGGCCGGGAGGGGGAGCAACACTTAAAATTTGTTTGTCTAGTTTATATAATTTGTAATATAAATTTGCAGATTATTAACAATAGCAAGCATAACTTTTAAAAATATCAATCATTGTCCAAAGTAGTGCGCATGGGAGCTTATTAAAGAGCGGCCGCCTACAATTGACATGGTTATTCCCGTTATGGAGAAGCTCAAGCAACCTACAACTAAACTTTTATCAAAGTCGCTTGCTCAAGGAATACAGTTAAAATGCGCACCAAAACAAACTTCATATCAATGCATTGGAACTCTCTTGGATCCACGCTTTCGTAATTCTTATATTTCAAAGAAGAAACGCGAAATTTCTGAAAAATATATTTCTCAGGATTCAGATGCAGTGTCACAAACCCACCAAAGAAACCAAGGAATTGCAGTTATTTTTATGTATCGTTACCATCTTGCTCTCAGTCAGAATATACCAGATATGTGCAAGACGCACATTACTTGCAGTATAATAAAGATATTAACCTTCTTTCATATTGGAATAATTCACACTACAAGAAATTTAGGCAGGTGGCACGATCGTACTTAGCAATCCAAGTCTAATGGTTTCCGAACGAGCGTTGTTCTGCTGGACCTACAATTACCGATACACGCTCCCAACTGGACTCAGCCCATTTGAATGAACTTTTAGTAATAAGAAAGTAATATTTTACATGCCACTTTTACTTGCTTTTCATTTTTTTTAATCATTTACAATATTTCATTTCATAAATCATCATTAAATTGGAAAATTTCAATAGTCAATCATCACAGACAAGGTAATTGTTTAAGATAATCTTCAGCTATAGTTTGACAACTTTTGATGTTTCTATTGGCGTTGCAATTGTGTCCTTGGCAACAGTAGTATTTTGGTCTTTTTTCTGGTTTAGGTACTTCTTCGCTTTCAGAATTGTTGCAGTGCTTTGGTTGTTCAGTCCACAGGAGACCTAGCGATGATTGCACGCGCTGTGCAACGCGCCAGCACTATACCCAACCGAGTCATAATCTCCTTCTGTGCAGCTTCCGTTGACTGCTTGGTCTGGATGGCGAGCCTACTGGCGATCTTCCTGATGGTCCTCATTGCTTGAATGCCCCACGAGCCGTAGGGTGTCACTGCGAGGGGGAGACACTCCCAACCAAGCTCTTCACATTTGTCGTCATTCTCGCAGTGCTTCTTTAGCTCAGCAGCCTCTAGGCAGTAGCCGGTCGTGGCACTCGCTCCGTCAATGTTGAGAGGATTGAGCGGGTGTGCTACGGTGACGTCTATTGCTCCTGCTTTTCCAAGGGACCAGACGGGGATCAGAACATCCGCAGGCCGTGTCAGTGAGCTCGAGTGATCCAAGTTGGCACCCTGTTCGAGTATGGGATTCATTAAGGCTCTACTTGCACAGTTGAAGATAGTATCCCGTATGGTGTTGTGGCGGAATATCACATCTGGCCCTCTCTTGCATGTCAGCGCATGGTGTCCAAGGGGATCAAGCAGATTCTCTGGACACAATGGACACTTGGCGCCTGTACACGCCAAGGGTAGTCCCAGTCTGTGCTTTAGAAGAACCTGTACTTCCTCTGGTTCAATTGTTTACATTAGCAATTTTTTACAGGTAGTCAATACAGTAGTTATTACAATATTATTACATGTTTTTATGTATGGGAGTTTTCGTGGGAGTTTGGCGGGAGCGGGAGGAAGCGGGAACAGACAATTGTTCTCTCGCAAGACTCTAACTAGCAGGTACATATATTTCCAATTATGTTGATAATCTCTATGAATTTACTATTTGTAGAAATTTTGTTTCTATTTCATAATTTTCGCATTTGAAACATCAAATAAAAATTTATTCTCAAAGAGTAATCGCTGTTCTAGTGTCAAATAATCAGAAGGTTTCGCTTCGGTTTCGAGCAGTGACTGTTCTCATCGTGCCTGATTCGGGTCCATGCTAAGCTTATAGTGTCACTCTCTAATCATTACCTAAACCATATCAATCACTTACAATACTGTGAAGTGATACTTTATGATTTATATCTTTAAAGTAGATGATGTAATTCCATGTTAATAATAACATAACAAATGGTTTACTCGGTGGTAAAGCAAATATGAAGAAAATTATAGAATTTGAAAGATAGCTTGCAATTTACTTTAGTTAAAGCTACCATTTCAGTCTGGAAGAAGAAAGTATATTAATTCCAAATTATTTGAACTTAGTTTTAAAAGATTATCTGAGAATATCAAAATTTATTACTAAAAAATCTCAAATAATTAACTAAGTTTCGTTTCAATGAAACGCGTTGCTTTACCATTTCAAACTAACAACTTTGCCAACATATATTACCTTTGATTCAACAAATGCCCATGCATGAAAAAACAAGTCAATTTGCATGTCAACAGCAATATATCAAGAATAACAATGAAACAACTGCAAACATATTTTAATTCCTGCAGTACTACAATTTCAAATAGGAGTTTAACTAATAATAATAATAATAAATTTCGACAATATATAAAAAATCAATCATGGATGCAATGGATGATTATTTCCTTCGATGAATTAAAGTAAATGCTCTCAAATTGTTTACTTCATGGATATTATTGAATTGTCTACTGAAAAGCAGGCGATAACAATAAAATTGAAATAGATTTTCTCTGCAAACATAATAAGTTTACATTGAATGTATATATATATATATATATATATGTTACTGATTTTTCAATTAGGATTTCTACATTGTATACACAATATTCATTGGCAATTTGTTATTGGTGCAATAGATCTTAGCCTAAAGAATTTTATACTAGATAGAACTAAATACATAATAATAATCTTGAAATTTATAATTTTACAAATCGTCTTTGCAAGTGTTTGAACTTTGGATCTGTAACGTTGATAATGAAAACATGCAAGTAATAAATAATCGCAAACAAGCCACGTATAACACACAAAATGACATTCGAACAAAGGCTTTATTTTCTTGGTAATATGAGATTTACTATCTTTTATTTATAGTCTATCTTTCTATTTATATCAGTTACGTGAAAAACAAATCTAAGATGATCTAAACATATTAACCCTCTGATGCTGCTGGCGTATATATGTACAACTAATTAAAATTTTCTATAAGCTTAGTTAGCTACAGCATACTAATTGCATTCAAAATATTTGAGAAGCAATAGTTTGAAAAATATAATTTGTACATGAATCTAAAAATATTGTCAGCTTAGTTTTTTGTGAAAGAAAACAATTTTAAGTTAATTTGTTAGTAAATTAGAAATTGCATTATAATGACACATCTCTTAAGAGTAGTGCAACATATGGCCTCAATTAGTTTTGCTACGTTTAACGCAATTATGCAACTATATTTAATCACTATAATGATAATAAAGTTTGCTGTTGTCAATAGTTAGAATATATGCAATGGTTTTTTACACTTGATAATTTATGTTTCTTGAAACATAGTTTTAAAAGCAAAAACGAAATCTGTTAAAAATCATCTTCTTTATTTATCATTAATTGTATTTATTAGGGTTGCAATTGGGATTAGCCTCTTATGGACTAGCAAAGCACAATTTAACCCAGTCATCTTACTTTAACCCCAATTTCCTTATATTTGAACTCAATTGTTAATTCACAGTTGTAAAAATTGTTATTCACAACAACCGGAGTAGGTCTAATAAATTGCAATTTAGATTCCTCTTTTTGGAAATAAAACTTTAGCGGTGACCCACACAAATATTGTCAAGAACATTCCACTGCACACTTAGGCAAAATTCACCTAAGCAATTAAACGATTTCTAAAGAATGACTGAATTCAGGAAATTGATACAAAATAATTTAAGTCTTCTCAATATGTTATCATAGGTATATCACTGTGTATGTCTCGCTGTCCACGCTATATTTGATTTTGGTTGTTTATTAGATTAGCCTGTAATTTATCCATAAATAACGGTATTTTTTATGAGTATCATAAATAGTAAACATATAATTTTTTTAATAAATTGTTCTCCGAAATTTAACAATTCAGTTTATAGCTGAATATAGAATATACTATATATTATCTCTTCTATCTAACAAAAGTTTTTCTATGTATCATAATTTTGGTGAGTCTGATCCCTCAGTAGAATTTGCTACGATAATAAAAATCGAAATTAGCGTTACGATCATCAACTTAAAGAGGCTACTTTTGAAATATTTTAATGAGAAAATTTTTAGATAATGAATGCATATATCGTATTAGCAATGCTAATTATTACACCATGTTTAAAACTAACTCAAAATGAAGCTGTTTGTTTTGGACTTGGACAAATTTAAATATATACACCATTTCTAAGCTACCTCAATAAATATGCTGCTTTTGTGATTTTAGAGGTCTATTTATCATGCCTCAGTATTCAAATAGACTACTTTTGTAAATATTCGCAATGCATTTCCAAATTATTTTTGTCGAACATAAACTTAGCTTTTCGCTACAGCTGTTGTCTTATCATTGGTATAATTTTATTAAATTTGTTATAATACGCCTTGTACACGTATGCATCTCTAATTCGAATAATTAAAGAGTAAACAGGAAAGTACTTGTTTGATGAATGACTGTAATGAATTGTAATGCCACGTTTCTCGCAAATTTTCATAAAACCAAATACTATATCATATTCCACGTGGAATCCAGTGATTTTTCATGCAACTCTGTATTTGTCTTAACTTGCAATTATAAAAACATGCATGCATCAATATCACATCATATGAGATAATAATACTGGTTAAAAACATTGTTTATTAAAAAATTATATAAATCGAGCCTAGCATTAATGATTCTTAATAATTCAGCCAATAGGAGACTAAAATATTATTACATGATTCTTTATTTTCTGCAGGTCACATTGTGTCTATAAGAGAAATTCGGAAGTATCGTTATTTTAAAAGTCAAAATGTTCATACACACAAAATTTCCTTCGAAAGTAAGAATGGTAGCTAAAACCATAGAAAAAATATTATTGTTAGTATATAAAACATAAACACTTTGCACTAAGTGAAATTATGCTAAATAAAAATACAGCGAAATCAATTAAAAGGTTTATTCCGGTCTCTATATTTAAATCAGGTTAATTCCATTCTTTGCATTGTGCTTACTTATTGATTTTAAAGCACAAAATATGGAAGTTAAATCAACAGTTATCCGTCATTAGGTAGTCTTAATGTATCTATATAAAATATTTTGCACTTGATTTACATAAATGTATTAACAGTCTGACTACCATACAAAATTGTTAAGTTAATTGCCAATGGGGAAGCCAGGTACCCCAGATAGCTGTCATTCCCTAACGAAAGAATAACAAGCCTAAAAATATTTTTATGTGCCTGTGACACATGGGTTGAGTACAGGTTTCTTATTCTTCAGAGTTTTTGACATAATTTGTTTTTGTGCAGTTCATGTCTCGACATTTTATGTCTATATTAGCCATGATATTGGTAGTGGAAGTAGATGTAAGTTAAACATTTTAGCAGCGACTACTTGTATTTCATTTTCTGCTACACATATCAGTATCATTGTTTGATCTTCAATGGAGATTCTTCACCCCTTTGTTTTGTTGCTGTTGTACTTTGGGTGAATATGCAAAAAAACCCTAGGGTATTATCTGCAGTAATACTAAAAAGTTATATAAAATTGAAGGATCTATTTGCGTGATTTCAGATAGAAGACTAGGTGTGGCAAGTTTATCAAAATTGTCCATGCCATCCTTGAACTTATTATAATACAGAATAATTTATATATTTCTACGTTATTTGAAAGAAGCTTTAGCAATATAATGTAAAAAAGATAACAAAGCATTACCATTGGTCTTGGAATATAATTAATTATAGTAATATGATTTTGAGCTCTGAAAATTTAATGGAATTTACTTCTTCTACTATGTTTTTGTATTTTTAAAGTGGGCAATAACTTATTTCTTGGAAAATGCAAAATAGGAAAATTTTCAAACTAGGAGAGATATCAGAAGAAGTAATGAGTTTTCTTGCAGTTCCAATGCTATATATATATATATANGTACTAGAGGGGTAAGCTTAACCTTCCGCATTTACGAATGTGAGCAAGATTATTGTTAGCATTTCACATTTCAAAACTACAATGTGAACTATGACCTTCTACGCACAGAATTACTGCCAATTACTGTGATAGTGACAGTGATTAATAGTTTTCCTTCTTAATTAATTGCTTGCTATAGGTAAAATATTTTACAGAGATTATTACTTGCAAGGCTGAGAATTAGAATATGATATAACAGAAAGGAGAAACGAAGGATAACATTTAAAATAAAATATATATGTATACCTGTATATATATATATATATATATATATATATATATAAATATATACGAGCTTCTGCAAAAGATAATGCATGTAAAGTTGGCCTCAATACTCCGAGTCTTCATTTCTAAAGTTTTCTCTATCATTGCCAGAATGTAAATTATTTTAGTCCAGCCTGTAGAAAATCACTAGCTTTTGTTGCTGCACAACGCAGTGTCTTTTCAATGCAACAAAAAACACTCAAGCGATATAATATATTATAAATTAGAATTTGAAGTTAAATAAATTGACAAAAATCAAACAATAACTATGATATTCTCAAAGGAAATCAATGGAGTACCCAGATACCCCACTCATAGTTAATTAAACTATTTAAGAAATACTATATTTCTATCTCGTTTATGAAACAAACACAATTGTTTTTTCGAGTTATTGTTTGTCTACATAAATTATTAAAAGTCACTAAATATCAATGCATTTACTTTTTTAGTTTTATAGTAATGACATAAAATATCACTGAGTGGGGTACCCAGGTGTCCGCATGGTAGCTAAACGAAATCAGGGAAATGATTGCATTTTATAGATTCATTAAAGATGAAATTTAAAGCACTTGCAATGGTATCTGCAGTCATTTTAGAGCAAATGGGGGGATATTTGAGAGACCACTTGATTTTTTTGGTCTTAAACTTACAAATTGATTCAATAATTTCATAGGTAGTTGAGAATCAGAAAGAAAATTCAGGTGCAAAGATTTCATGTGAAAGGTTTTTGCATTTAATAAGAGGGCGGTTGTATTTTCCTAGATCGACAAGTCTTGCTTAATTCATTAGATATTTTTAAATTGTTTGTAAGATTATTTCCATTTTGATCTTTAATCACATCAATTGAGTTTGATTTAAATCGCTTATAATTTGTGATTTCTTGTATTAGCTTCCATTTTGAACGTTCACTTGGAAGACTTGCATACTCATTTTTGATATTCATTGAATTACCCTACTAGATTCAATATTCGAGGTATTTCTTGCCTATTTATAGGCAGCAAAGTTCTTGTTTGTTCAAGAATTTATAAAATGTTTATATGCTTTGTTCTTTTCGCGAATCAATGCTTTGCAAGTAGTCTCAGATATCCAGG
>CABFPE010000108.1:790622-804463 GCA_900660155.1 Hofstenia miamia
TATATATATATATATATATTTGTTATATATACAGACAAATCTTGCTACTATGTCACTCCGCCAGGGCCATGGTTAAGGGAGGGCCAGGAGGGCATAGCCTTGCCTGTTGGTCCAATTGACCCCCTTCCTCTTGGCATCCTGGATACAAGACTACATAGTATTAATTCTAATATTCTCTAACTAAGTTAGAGTGAATATATTTTAGTTAAAATATATTAAATACTAATGTCATTCAATTAAAAAATTCAGTGAAAAGTGCTAAACTATTTCATATGAGTAAAACTATGATTAATTTATTGAACTTTGCGAGGCCATGCCCCCTAAGTTTCAAATGCGAGCATGGACCTGCACTCTGCTACTATGCCACTCTCACTTTTATGCCACTGAGATTTGACTGTATATATATATTTTTTTTTTTCTGCTTTTTCCTATGGAAAATTTGGCAAGAAACAGTCCTAACTTTCTAATGCATTTAGTGGGAATCACACTTTTTTTCATAAAATACCTATTTTTTGGCCATTGCTCCCACATGATTCACTTAAACTTAAATATTTTTACTAGAGTTAGGTAAAATAAATAGACACTACTCTGCAAAATTTCAAAGATTTATGTTTGGAAACGCGGTATTGATGAGGTTCTTAAAAAGTGGAGATATAAATATATATATATATATATATATATATATATGCTTAAAAGCATTTAGACTTCCACTACTTTGTGAGCTTTGGTATGATTTTTAGCTGTTTTCAGTATTCAGTAGAGTTTCTTAATCTATAAAAATATATTATTAATTATTATATACTTTGGATAGTGATTGTTATTAAATACAACTTGCAATTTTCATTATATTGTTTCAACTGATACAGTTCAGAACCCTACTGCTCTTTGATTATTGACCATATTGACTAGCATTATTAATTGAAATGTAAGTGCTGACCAGCTCTATTTGAAACTATTTTTGTTTTCTGATATTCATCAAAATTGGATTCCTACAATGTACAAATGGAAATTTTAAAATTCCATGAGTTTATATTCCATTTGATGTATGCTGAATAGCTTTACAATAATCACATTTGTAATTTTGGGATTTCATCAATATTGAGGGTTTTTAGAGTGAAGACATAGTGTTATAGTTAGGGTTGCTATATACACAACAATTCTTTTTATTAAGATATATTCATATCATTTCTTTGAATTTTAGTGCTATAGCTTTATGCTGTATAGTTGTTTCAACTGCCTTATCACACAGTGAGAAAGCCAGGTTGCTTGATAAAATGATGAATGATTTTCGAAAGATGAGCATAAACTACACCTTAATTCATCACCACCTTGACAATCTATTGTTGAACCAGAGCCATGTTTTTTATCAGTATGGAACAATGCACAAGAAACAAATGGTTGGCAAAAGTATATCATTAAAAATTTTTTGTCACTAAACTTTATATTTTGCTATAGCATCCAGAAAAATATTTTTCCAAAATATATTAAACATTTGATTTTAATATGTCAAGGTTTAGTAAAAAATTCTTTTATTTTTATTACAAGAAATTTAATTTTTGTAAACATAGTGTTATCTTGTGCTATTTTCAATTCTCTATATCATTTAGAGCCAGTTATTTTCAAAAACACTTATTATATTTGATTTGGTTTTGTAAATAATGGATGCCCAAAGTCTTCAATTAGATGAGCTACCTGTTAAATATTAAAAGTGTCATAAAAGAAGTTAGAAAGTAATTCACTTGAATTTTATAATTAATAATTTTTTCATAAATTGATGAATATATTACTAGTTATCAATTTACATGACTGGCTTTAATATTGAAATATGTGCAAAGGGGGCTTTGCCAGGTTCACTGAAGGAGTTGTCCATTGCTGAAATCTCAATATAGCATATCTAGTGATTAACATAATCTCAAATATAAAATATACTTGATAAAAATTTGAGTGATCATATATTTGTTTACAGCAGTTTACAAATACTTCCTATTTAAATATAATTTAGAGCCTTTTAACTTTTGTTTTGTCTGAATCACAGTGTAGAGAAGATTTAGATTGAGACTTTTTCAGATATCCATTTCTCAATTTCATGTTCAATTCTGAGACTGATGATTTTTCATTTGCATACACCAAGAATATGTCAATAATATTTTTTGCATAATGATTGTCAAGCATTTGTACTTTGCAATGATATTGTTTCCATTCTAAATTACTTACCATGATATAAAGAATTATCTTATGAAAGAAAATATTAGTAGCTTGAAATTCAGTTATATTAAATTTGTAAATTGTTTCTTATCAAGTTGTTCATTCTTTCAATGCATTCAATTGATGAATATTTATTGGTGTGTATTGACATCAACATTGTGAAGGTAATTTCCTCATGGCACAAAATCTTGACTGTGTTGACAGCATTACTGAAGCACTATTGGGAATTTGGAGAAGACTTTCAAATTCTATATCCATGAATTTGATATTTATTATCATTATACTTCTGATTAAAAACTCATTGAACAACTGGTTTTTAACTAAAGAAATGCAATAATGTCAATTGAATATGAGGAATTTATAAGCACCACATTTAGTGAAGAAATTTTTCTGCATGATTAACAAATGTAGATAAGAACATTGCAAAAGATTACTAAATTAAAAAATTTTTAAATGCTTGTGTTATATTTAAATATTATGAACTTAATATGTACAGTTTATATTGTTTTAATGTTACTCAAAGGTTTGCAAAAAATTTCATTTGTGAAAAAGGTGCTGATAACACTTACTCAAACTGACTTAAGTGATGTGCATTAAAATATATTATTAGGAATGCTAACATTGAATGAAGAATAAATAATTTTTCAGTTGATTACTTAAATTTGCTTAAGTGTTTTCATTAGCATATTAGTGAGCAGACATTTGATAGAACATCTTAAAAATATGGAATTGATCACAAAGAACATATAAATATATATATATATATATTTTATTATTATTACTTTGAGTCCATTAAAAATTATCTTTATAAGTATTAAGAATAAAATATATTACATGTAACATTCATATTATATTATATGGACAAAGATTTGTTAAGATTCCCACAATAGTGTCTGAAACATTTATCTTTAAAATATTAAAAAATCCCATTAATTTACTGTGTATATTTTTTATTCTAAGATTTCTGAATATGTTCTGTGATTTGTATTAATTTTTCTCTGTGAATTTCTTTAGTTTGAAAAATTCAAATTTTATCTTTGAAAAACACAATCAGATTATTATAAATCGTGTTTTTGAGCTCATGGGCAAAATTGTTTGTTGTGGTAGATGTATTATATTTTTATTTGGAAGAATTTTTTTTCAGTTTGTCCCATTATAGATTTGCATTATTCATTTTGTCTTACTATTTGGCTACAATCTGATCCAATCATGGCCTACCACGAAAGCAAACCGAATTGAATAAACACGTTGCAAAGTTTCGTTTAGTGTTTAAATTCGTTTATTTGAAATAGGTGTCAATATGTTTCTCAATTTGTATTTTGTTGTTGCATCTTTATTAGTAGTAGTAAGCTCTGAAGAGGATAATGTAGTTGTTCTAACGGCTGCTAATTTTAAAGAAGCATTAGAAAAGACTGATGCTTCATTAGTTGAATTTTGTAAGTAAATTTCTATATTTCGTTTTTAATAATTTCTAAATAGACGCTCCGTGGTGTGGGCATTGTAAGCAATTGGAACCAGAGTATGCGAGTGCCGCTAAGGAATTGAAAGACAATTACAATCATATTAATGTTCAACTTTGTAAAGTGGATGCTACTGCGGAGACTTCATTGGCTCAAGAACATAATATTAAAGGCTACCCAACTATAAAATTCTATAAATCTGGAAAATGGATTGACTATACAGGTGAGTTTTGGTTTTCGGAATATAAACAGATTTTTTTTTCATTATACCGATTCTTGCTTGTATGGTTTTTTGTTTTTGTAGTCCGATTAGTGTTTTCCAATTAATGCGATTCCCTCAGAGCAGCTAGGGATTAGTTTTTGTATATTGTAAGAAGTACGCTTTATTTTTTCTTGAGGAGCCATATCAATTATTCTTTACGAGCAGTGGTGGACGTAGAGATGTGGCCTAAGGTGTCTAGTTGTCCATGTGTTCCCAAGCCTTAAATTTTTTTGTATAATGTTCTTAAAGGCTTATCATATACGATGTTTAAAATACAAGTTAAGTCTTTTACATAATGCAATTGTCTAACACTTAATTTTTGGTAAAAGATGATATTCTTATTGCAGGGATTTCTCTATGCGAGTATGGTTTATGCTGAAATACAGCTTCATGAACAGAAATAGTCGAAGAAAATATTTAATAAATCGTACTGATCGTCATAATTTATTATTTTCTATCCAATTTGAGGTGAACGAGGATTTCCTTTTATGGTTTTTAGATTATAAATACAGCAGATGACATGAAAATCCAAATATATATAATTCGAATTTACACTTTTTCGAAATTATACAGAATATGTGAATATCAATGTAGTATGCAGTCATGTGCATAGCACTTTTGAAATAAGTTTAAAACTAAGTGTTTATTGCTGTAGCAATGAGTTCTTAGCAGGTTGCTGTACACTTTTCTTGCTTTTCAATATTTATTTCAAGTAAAACACACATTATTGGGCACACAATTATATTTTAGGAATAGATATGTTAATGACCCTGGATCAGTTTTCAAATCTTTAGATGTATAATTCACTTGTGTATGTGTATCCCTGTACTAAAACAGTTTTCGGACAATCTTGATCCCCTGAATCGTTTTAAAAGTTTTTATTCCCTTTCTGAATACTATCTCTTGGTGATCAGCTTGCAAATTTCTAATTTCTTTAAGTGAAAAATTATGCACGATGTAAATAAAATTTTCAACTTTTGAAGTTTCACTTTATTTGCGGAAACCTTTCCATAGGTGGCCGAAAATCTGATGATATAGTACAATGGGTTCTTAAGAAATCAGGTCCTCCGACACAAGACATTGCGAAGGTTGAAGATTTGAAAAAACTAAGTGATCTTATGGATGTTTATGTACTTGGTTTATTTAAAGACATGGAAAGTGCGAAGGCTAAAGTATATTTGATAAGTTGATGTGTAATGTAATTTGTTTATTAGGCATATGTTGAAGCCGCGTCGAATTATGACAGTGTAACATTCTTTTCTAGTGGCAGTGATGAAATAATTAAACATGTTGAAAGTGAAGAGGGAAAAATTGTTCTTTTTAAAAAGGTATGACATTTTCATATTTATAAATCACTAGTGTTTTTAGTTCGATGAATTAAGAAACAATTACGACGGTCCATTTGATGCAGAGTCCATTGTAAATTTTGTCAAGGAAAATGAGCTGCCTGTTATAATCGAATTTTCAGAAGAGGTAATATCCATAAATTTATAATTCATAACGCCATTTTTAGACAGCACCTAAAGTGTTTGGTGGAGCAATCAATGTCCATAGTTTATTATTTTGTGAAGTTACTAGTAATAAGGAGTTACTGGATCAATATCGCACAGCTGCTTTAAAGCATAGAGGAAAAGTATTTTTCCTTATAAAATTTCGTGTACATTTTTTAGGTTATATTTATCTATCTTGATACTACGAAAGAAGAAAACGAGCGAGTTTTAGAGTTCTTCGGTTTGACTAAAGCAGATGGAACTCAGCTTCGTGTGATTAAGATGGAGAAGGAAATGGAAAAATTTGTTCCTGAATTTAAAGAGTTTACGAGTGAAAATATGGATCAATTTGTTAAAGATGTTATTGATGGCAAAATTAAGGTATTTTTTGTTCAATGCTATGTTTTCTGTATCATATTAGAATGAATCCAAATTATTACACACCTGTTACTTTCTAATGCTAAATTAAGTATTGCTTTATATGTTAGGGTGTCTATTATGAATTTCCAACAGGTCCTTTTGATGAGTTCACGAGAACTACACAGTGTTTTCTACAAATTTTATTTTCAACAAAAATGCTCAAATTCGGAATCGTGGCTACGCTTATGAGTACACTATCTAAATTACTTATTTTTTTTTAAAACAATTTCAATGCATTGCAATAAAGTAATTTAATTTTATTCAGCTAATCGAGTTTTGTTTAATTTAGTTTTAGTCTTGGTTTCTTTTGCCTTTGTTTCAATGTCTGACTTGCCTGAGTTTCATCAACTAGTGGTATCGGGTTTTGCATTAATTCAAAATAAATTTTCATCGGTATTGGTCATTATTGATAATTGTTTATGCTAGTTACTTCGCTTAATTTATCTGTCAATTGAGTCGAACATTTCTAATATACTATATATTCGGAAGACTATTTTGATCATTCATAACGAACGGTTCTATTTATCAAGTGATGAAATGCAGAACTTTTGTACATTTTTATAAACAAAATGATTAGGGTTTTCAATTTAAAAGCCATCCGATAAATGGCGAACTTCAAACATTTTTTATGTGAAGATAGACCTCGCTAACCCTATGGGATTTGAGTGCGCAAAGTTGATGTTCGTCATGTGGTTTAAAAACGAAAGTGAAAGAGGAGGCACCCCTTTAATTTTCTTTTATAAAGTACGTCCCAAAGATTTATAATTTTATTTTTTAAATCCTAACATTGCAGAATTAACGTATATTAATATATTGTAACTGAACATTTGGAATTTATTGGATGTTAACTCTTATGTAAATTATTTAGCGGCATCTAATGTCTGAAGAAGTGCCTAAAGATTGGGACTCGAAGCCTGTCAAAGTTCTGGTTGGTGGAAATTTCAAAGAGGTAACCACTGATGCCACTAAGCATGTTCTTGTTGAATTCTGTAAGTATTGAAATTTTTTGATTGCGTATTTTTCGGTTTCACTTCGTTTATGTTGAAAGGCTTTAATATAAGAATATACAAATTTAACGCAAATAAAAATGTGTATAGCTAATAAAATTGCATGATCTTTTGTGCGCTGTATTTCTAAGTATCGAATGCTAAATCAATTTGTGAACCTAGTGAGGAAACTACAGCTGGCATGTTGTGGACATTGGTCAAAACGTCACCGAATCAATTCTGTTTAAAATATTAATGAATTGATAGTAGATACTTTTCTGATCACACATATATTCAACAAAAAATTTATGTCCTCGAGCTTAGTAAAACCAAAATATTTGGCATATTTCAACAGTATCTGTACATATCAAATGAACATTTACAACAATAATTCAATAATGGTATCTCCTTTATTTCAATTATACAAACTACATATTTCAAGTATGCCGTATCATCGTATCATTTATTGGCAATTATAAGGTAATTTTTTACATTTAGTGATGGAACTAACAAGTCCCGAATAGTCCATACTCTGAAGTTGCTTTTTTCTAACCCCATCCCTAACTCATCGTTACAGCCGAGAGTGTACGCTTCCGTCATATTTAGCCCACATCTTTTTAATCTTAGCTACAGAAAAAATAAAAACTTTGCATTTGACTTTTAAAAAGGCAACCAATAAATTGGGTACTTTTTAAAACATAGTATATTCACCTTGGAAAAATAGAAATTAACAAATGTAGCACTATCAAAGAATTGCGGACAGGTAATATTCATCCATTGTTTGTGGGTGGTTCAATGCAGAGTCGCTTGTTTTTGTTGGGCAAGAAACAATGTCCAGACACTTTGCAGGTTTAATTGTGGCATCCTGTATCCCAGGATCAAACCCGAGTCAGTCTAGCAAGGCAGTCCTGGAGGTTGCTTGCCAGATTCCAACGATAGAATCTTAAATTTATTTTTGTTTTCGAGGCCCCCTTCTGAATATTCGCGGAAGTCCTTTCTATCGTTCATTGAAATGAGCTCCCACCTGTGAGCTAGTAAAGCATGCACATTTTGGGATCAGAGATCCATTTGGATTTTTCATTGAATTTTGTTAAACTGATTTTATGGATTTCTGCACAAAACATTTTATAAGGGTTAACAAAAGCAGTTTGCCTTCCTGTATAAAATGCAAACCCAAGCGCGACACACATGTTCTCTGAAATCATTTTTAACTTTGTCAGGCATCATGTCAATCAACGATTCGTCGATGGTCAGTGAGCAAGCGCTGACAGACATCACCCTTGTTCGTATTCCCGCTCATTCCAGTTGGATCAGCTACATCCATGCTGATTCGGTAGTTGTTTGCACGTGTTCTTTAACTTCAGTTTGTGCCTTTGTCAGAAACTGGTGTGCTGGCCCAAGTTGCAGACGAGAATCTATACACTAGAAGGTCTCAGATCTTAGAGGTGATATAGAAGATTCAAACAAACGTCGAAGCTTTTCATGAGCTGTAAAGTGGACTGACAGAAGTGAGGTCCTCGTTGATGATGGGCTCCTGTATCGGGCCTTTCCCGAAATAATCATTCTTTCTCTTCACAATGCTGTGATTGCCTTCAGAAAATCTTTCATCGTATTCTCTTCGTGTCAGCTGAACGGTTAATGAGGAAAAACTATTCAATTTCAATGGGTCCCCAGAACCACAAGCTGTGTCTCTGTCGACTGTGCACAATTAACAGTAAGTGCCATTGAGACATCTTAGCCAGCCTCTCATCTTTGCGTCGATCACTGACATTTGAGCGAAAAAGATTTATTTTACGGCACATTGCTTTCATTGTGGGAGTGATCTCTTTCTGGAAATCACGAGCCTACCAGGACGTAACATGGATGTTGGGGTGAAGGGTTTTCTTTAGACTTTGGTTTCCCGTTGTGCCAAGATGTAGATTTCGTTGAAGGGAAAATGGTTTTACCGTTGTCATTTTTGAAGAATCATGGCACGAGTCCCCTGGACTGATGAGAAATGTCCCAATTTCTGCCGATCTTCGATCACTTTGGTAGTTACATTGTCGTGTAATAACACCAATTAATTCATTCACGGACACTTTATTATAAGTGATGTGCGTCGCTTTTTGCCTACTTCCAACATTAACCGTTAATAGTTAATGTTTTTTCTTTTCCTCCTTCCTCTTCAGGAATGCCTAAAATAGGTTTAGAAAGGTCATTTACATTCGGTTCATTCTTTTCAAATCGTAGTTTATCTTTCATTTTAAGGAATATTTTCACACAATTTTTCACAGAATCTTTATATATATTAACATGAGTGTCATCCACATCTTGTAAATATTAATAGAGAAAAAGGGGTATGTCATCTGGCCATCATCTGTCCGCTCTACTCCGAATTCGAACTTACAATTACTATCGCAGCATCGCATTCCATCCTGAGTTTCTCTAAAAACTTTCGAAAATTTGCAATGCATGCATTCTTGCATTCAATGAGAAGTCGAATTTCACTAATAAAAGCATTGAGTATCAAACGATTTTGACGCTTTTACAACTGGAATTTTGAAAAGTTTAATTGGAGAATGAATTATATTTTAATTTATTTTAGAAATTGTATTTCAAATGTAATTCGCAATCTTACGATTGTCAATAAGATCGTTCACTTGATGGTTGTTAAATTACAGGTACAGTAGTTAAATGTCAAATATATTTAGATGCTCCTTGGTGTGGACATTGTAAACAACTTGCTCCAATCTATGAAGACGTTGCTGCTCACTTTAAGAATAATGACGACATCGTTGTGGCCAAAATTGATGCGACCAAAAATGAAGTTGATTCTGTATCAGTTCAAGGTTTTCCCACTTTGGTGCTGTTCCGCAAGGATGACAATAAAGTACGAATCCGCTATGTTTAAATAATGTCCAATTTTTTAGTTAATTACGTATTCCGGGGAAAGAACGTTCGATGCGATTGTTGAATTTCTAGAATCGGGTGGAGAAATACAAAAGAGTACGGAAGATGATGAGCCTGAGGAAGAACCAACTGAGGAACCCAGTGAACAAGAACCTCATGTAGAACTATGAGTTTCAAATATATAGTTCGTATTTATATATATTGTACTTTTATTTTTGTAAATCATAAATTTTCTTTTGTACAAAGTACAAAGTCAATTTATTTATTTGTATTGGAATATTTTGTTTGCTTTACAATTTAAATTTTCCCGGTACTTATTTCTCTAAGTTCACTTGAAACGTAATTTAATTCAACTAAATAACTGGATAGTATTCTACATGTCTATCGTGGTGGTCTATATCAAAGAATTACATGTATGTTCTAGTATGTAGATGGTAGTTCCTTCTCAGTCAAGTTTTGCTTAGGATTTACACTGAATTTTCATTTATTGCATCGATTAATCGATCACTTTAAAACCATTTATCCCGGTGATGGTGTGGTTAACTATTGGAGTAGAAAAGTTCCAATGGCTAAATACGCAATTATAGTTCTTGAGCCTGATCTTTAAATTTGCAAAAAATCTATGCTGATTTAAGAAAAGCGCCTATGAATTTAAGTGGCTATAAACACGGAATTGAAACATGATAGTATTACATACTCTCAAATCCAAAATGGAATTGGGAAACCCATTTGTTTGATGAGTTCTAAACTATTTTTTAAATGAATTAATTTAATCTTTAAAAATCAGTTATTGCTATTTTATATATTATAAGGTGGATATTTGCAAAAATTTACATAATTCGTCTAGATTTTATCCGGAATGTACGAAGTTTTCTTATCAATGCTTATGTATATCGGGTAAAATATGTGCTATGCTTCATTAATTAGCAGTGTTACTATGTAATTTAATTGTAAATATTTGTAATGCAAATTAATGCCTCATAAATAATGAATGCGCATCGAGGGCTACAAAATTGATTTGAAATCTAGCTAGCATCTTCATTCACTCAATGAAAAAACAATTCTTTATAACCTTTCCAATTACGGAAGAATTATTGAACAAGATCGAATAAATTTGAAGTGTTGCCTTTAAAAATACAAAAATGGCATCTGCCGGTAGATCAATCTCAGAAATGTAGGCTAAGATTGTCATCCTCATATATTCCATGGATTTCGTTTATTTCCGCCGTATTGCAAAAGAATTTTACCAGATATATCTGATGAGCCGTGTGTATGTATTATGTTCTACAGAAGTTTTTTCAGAAACAATGCACGCTTTAAGTTTAAAAGTATACCTTTGCGCATTGAATTATTTTCATTACATTTAAAGTAAGATGAGAATTTTATGCAGCGTTGGAAAGAATAATACTATTTAAAACAATCTTTCTCCTTAAAATTAATTGTAATAATTCATCCACAATGAGTTATCAAAAACAAATATTATACAAATTATAATTATTGACCATTTTAACTCAATATTCAAAGTCGATCCAATAAATGTACCTCAGTTGATGTGTATTGGCTTGGAATTAAGTTTTAAGAGGGCCTACACTTGCATAATCTAAAATATAAGGAATGTTTAGTTAATGGACGTATCCCGAAAAATAAGTGAGGAATCGGAGGCAGAATTGTTTGTATCCGTCTTTCAGAAATTACCCGCTTTATTATTATTTCACAGGAAAGGTTAAGTGAGCCCATGCAACATTCTATTCATTAATTTTAACATGGATAGTGGCATTTATTTTAGGTGCTTTTTATGTATTCACGCACATTTAGTAATAGTACTGGTTTTATGTTTAGATATTTTAATGTTTGAAAAGTGCTTAGCATCGGCGAGTTACAATATTCAGTTTATATGTGAAAATATAAGAATACAACTAAAGTTTCATAGAATATCCCTGCCCTGAAATAGGACGCATTGGAGTGTTCAGTTCGTGGGATGGATATTTTGTATTAGCTCGAAATGGTTTCTTGAGATAATTATCTTTCGAAAGATTTTTTGTCACACTCTTCATGTATTGATTGTCAGCCCACTCAGTGTATTCGTTTTCCTCTTCTTTTTGTTCATGTATTGGTGTGTTTGCAACAGTAACTAAATCCTGCAACAAAAGATCAATGCGTTGAATGACTAAATGAAATCGAAAAGATGAAAATTGTATATAAATTAAATATAAATAGCAAAAGTAGTTAGGTGGCGGTTAATAATTTAATTTTTTTAATAATTTATTTTCAAACCTCTGTATACTACAAAAAGTATAAAAATACTTAAGGTTTAAAGTAAATTGTTTTCTTTAATTCCAATTAGTTGCAAATTGATATTACTTAGTTACAGGCTTTATTTGAATATCCAAATACTTTTTCTTTGGTGATAATTTTATTATAGCCTAAATACCATGGTTTTGGCTCGAATTAGATAGTTTAGGATCTTGTGCATATTATAAACAAAATGAAATCAAAACTTGAAATGATACTCGTGGTTATATCATACTAACTCACTTTCCTAAAAACCGGTTAACTTATTATCTGGGACAAAGTTTAATAAAACAGTTCTTCATGATTCTTTTTCTAAATTTAAATTTTCTATAGCACTTAGTTCTGACATGGAGTTTTGATGAAATATCTTTGATCAAATTTTGAAAAATATTTAGTGATTTTAGTTTTTGTAGATAGTCTAATGAAAAATGATTGTAAATTCTTGTGACGTTATTTTTTATTGCTTTTTTCACATGATAGCTCCAATTTAACATTCTTTCTAACGTATTTTTTGATCTCTTAGATAAGTTTGTCAACAAACATGATGAATATTAATATTGATGCAGAATATTTGATTTCATTCCATTTAATTAGCGATAGCAAATTCATTGAGCTAATTTTATCAATTTTAAACAAATATCAAAGAAGTTTATTATTTCAGTGCCAATGACAAAGATATCTGACAAGTCCAATTTTATCTATAAAATCAATTGCACCGGTGGTGAGGACTATATTGGATATATATATATATATATAATCAGTGTAACCAAGTCTTAACATAAGCACAAATATCTTCTAATTGAAGTTTAATTACATCATAATATCTTTTAATTAAATAATGCATACATAGAGGATGGTCGGCCTTAGACCATTGCAACCTATGCGGCCGCAGTGGGCTCCGCATTTTCATAGACTAGGGGTAAATTGCTAAATTAAAACAGTATAAGTTAAAATTGTTTATAGTTTAGCATGTTTTTTTAGTTTTAATGTTTTACAGTGTTTTCAATCTATTACGTCGTTGTAGCAAGTGCAGTAATTTATTCAAGCTACTTGGGGAGGGGGGGGAGTTCCTCCTTGAGTATTCTTTCTTCTCCCCTGAGTTACTTAGTTAAAAGATAGAAACACCTAGATTGAATGTTTAAAATATTCGTGGACAAGGTTATGATGATGGTGCGAATATGAAAGGAGCCCATTCTGGAGTTCAAAAGGGCTTTTAAATATTAACAGCAGAGCATTTTTTACTCCATGTGCTTATCATAAGCGTTAATCTGATGGTAGCAGACATGGTCAAAACATGCCCTGCTGCACAGTTTCGTTGGAACTATACAACGCGGGTACATTATTTTTTCATCATCTACAAAGAGATGGTCATTATTTAGAAAGCATGTTTCCAATCTGTCTGTAAAACCTCTGTGTGAAATAAGGTATGAATGTAAATTAGATAGTGTCAAAGCACTTCGTTAAGAATGGAACAACTACACTTATCATAGGAAGAAGCATCCTCAAATACGCTCGTTCACATCATCTCCTTCGAAATCAAATCACAACCATTCACTCATATCCAGGAAATAGCACCGCAGCTCTAACGCAAAAAATCACGCAATACGAAAGAACTCACGTCGACACTGTGATGCTCAACACCGGTCTAATCGATGCACTCAAGTTTAATCCTAACACGTTCCGCCAAAAGCTACAAAACATCATCACAGAAGTCAAGAAGAAATTCACACCTCATCACATCTACCTTTTCGAAATCACCCCTGTCTGTGCTGATCATAACCTCTCAAAGAACTTTGCATTCCAACAATGTAATCAAATCATAAGAAGTTTCTCTCAA
>CABFPE010000108.1:813935-834920 GCA_900660155.1 Hofstenia miamia
GATCGTTTGACAAGGTATAATTTCTATATTAGATTTTATTTAATTCTTCCTCTTTAATTGTTATATATATATATATATATATATATATATATATATATATATATATATATATATAGGCAAAATAAGTTTGGCATACAAACATTTTTCATCATCATCATCAAAATAATTGATAAAATAATTAAGTTTTCGAATTCTAAGATTCGCAACTTTTATGATATGATCAACATGGGAACCCCAAGAAACGGAACAGTCGATATAGAGACCCAGATATTTGAATGTCTTTACTGTTTCTATTTCATTATTCCCAAAACGAATTTTCGCCAAAATATGTTTTTGAGACACTCTTTTCTAATATTCGCGTGGGCAATACTTAATTCTTTTGTTTTCACAACGTTCATTTTTAGATTCCTATCTCCATGAGTATTTTATATTCTTTAAAATTTTGATTAGCTGTTTCATATTTTTCTGATTACTTTCATGTCATCAGAATACTTTGAAATATCAGCGATGTTCCTATCTGCACCTAATCTCACATTTGATATTTCATTAGTTTGCTCGGTGAATAAGATTCAACTTAAAGGCCCGCCAACAACTAGATTAATTTTTTCGGTATATTTATTTTGTCATATCCAATTATTCATGGACTCCTCTACGCAATCTGACACCAAAGACGATGATCTGTTTATGCTATTTATTGTCCCGGTATTCTCTTTATAGGCGAACTTGTATGGATCAAAGGTGTCCTTCACATTTTGCATGTGTACATCAACAACACACTTATCTATAACTCTTGCGACATATATATATATATATTTATATAAATTTTGGAAAGTATACTTAATAAATACATTCTAAAAGGAAGCACTTTTAACGTTTCGATTATATTATACGATCAACATCAGCAAATAATTTGCGGCAAAAATATTTGATTGTTGTGTATCTCAGGTACAACTTCAAATATTTCAGAATATTCGGAAAATGAGCTTGGGGTTGCAATAGTTGTCGGAATACAACATAAGATTTTCAATGTTGTCCGGTTATTGTTGTAATTTTTCATAAATTTATCAGTACACGTTTATAATGACTATTTAGAAATACAGAAAAACCTGATGAGGCAAAATTCTTTAGATATTAGAAATTATCGTAAAACAATATTTAGAAAATCTTATAATTAAAACACCTCACCAACTGGCAATAGGCTTAGAATCCCATGATATTGATCTCTTTCCACGCAACTTAAATGATAAAGCTCATCGTGTGGAAACGTAAGTAAACTGGATACATCATTTTTAATGCAATCGTAGTCTGTTTCTGTAATTTCGCTGACATATTGAAGTGCTTCACCAATCCGAATCTTTAGTGTATCGTCGGCAATCTAGTAAAATATTAGATCGGAAAAAATAAGATAGCTTACAGTTGTGACCATCTCTTGAAATAATTGATTTTCTAGTTGAACTAACTCACGCAAAGCATTAAAAATGTTGAGCCATTCCTTAATAACTGAAAAGTAAACCTTATGATTGGAGCCAGACCTAAACACAACTCTTTTAATTTAGAATATAATAAGTGTATTATATAAAAAGTATTTGTAGATTTCTTTCAATTGTGCACAGTCCAAGATGGGAGTATGTGAAATTTTCAGCCCGTTTCTAAAGCTCAACTTCTTTCAAGCATATACAATAACAGGCACTCTATAGAAATCAGTAAAAGACTAGAAATAGAAAGCAATATTTTCACTTCAAAAAATAAAAACATTTCAGAACACCATGTGTAGCATTAAATCCTCCTTGCAATAAGTAGTAGTTTTGAGCTTACCAAATATATTTTTAGATTATTCTTGAAATTGAAGAGTGAAATTTCATAAAATTCTCGGGTAATTTTCGTATTTAATATTCTGAAATAGAATGCAGGATGATCACGAGAATTTTATTTCGATTTATTAAGCAAAAACTGTGAATGTTATTTATGCAAATTTTTAAAACTGCTCAAATTAAGTTATGTATTTTTAGAAGCTTGATATCATTTTCAACATTTTTTATATAAGGTACTAGATTTAAGGGGGTGATACAAGATCCAAGTTGTGTGTCAAACTTAATTGATTTCAACTAGAATCTAATATTAATACTTTAGGTAAAAATTGCAATGTTTTCGCGGAAATTATATTCTACTATGTACAAAAATTAGAGAAAGCTTACGAATTTCAAATAGGGATTTGACAATTTATTAACAGCCCAGTGCAAATCAACCTAGACAATGAATGCTATAGAATTTACCAAGTGTTGAAAAATATAACAGAAAATTGACATTAGTATGTTGTGCTCTTCTAAAATTCAATTATTTTTTTGCGATTTCAATCAAGAGATTTTATCAATTTTTAGTACAACATTGGCTTAGAAAACCGAAAACCTTGAATTTTAAGCAATGATCATTAACAATGAGCCGAATTAGCATTATTATAATTTGGTTTAGCTTAGGCCCAAGTTTTCGGCCCATTTCCATCTCTGTGCCACACCTTAGCTATAAATACATTACTGCGAGAACTACATACATAATTATTTCAGAATGAACATTCATTTGCTTAATTCTATTTTAGAATTAAAAGGAATTTAGAGCAATGCATAATTGTATCTATGGGAAAAGTTATTCGGTTACTCACAAAAATGTTGATTGCAAGTACTAGTAAATACCATTTGACACTCCTTAGCTGTGCTGCATTAAGTTAATATTTTAAATACAGACAAATCAGTTCAAATTTTTAGATGGCTACTGAATTTACATGGTCACAATTGTGAAAAATATTTTTACCATGAGAGTATTACACCAAAACAGCTAATTGTTGGCACTAAAGTTTTTCACAAGGAGTTGAACTTTTCGTGACATTCAATAAAATAACGCCAATCCTTAACAAATATAATTCATTTTGTTTATTCTTCAACCTGCAAAAAATTGTGATAACCCTATTTAAAGTTATTTATAGCGTTATATATATAACGTTCGTATATGATTGCTAGTAACTAAAACATTTATAAATGAATTAAAAAATAATCTTTACAAAATTCTAGTAACAAATAATAGAAGTATAAAAACAATAAATGAATCCAATTTTATTTTTAAAACATATTAAATCTACGAATAAAACTTTTTATGCCTCTTCACGCATATTAATCTCCCTGTTTTCACAAACAAGAGAAATATTTATAAAGGTTTTTAGTAATATGCAACAACGACATCTTGAGTGTTGCCCACTGCTTTACGTAAACAAATGGTTAAGTGATTTTATTATATGAAATATAATACTTCGCAATCAAGCGCTTAATTAGAGAAACTTCAGCTATAAACGGCTGTGAACGATCAATTAATAAAACTAATGAAATCAAAAGAATGAGAAATCTAGTTTATCCATTGTGCCAATACTGATGTAAACGATTAGTTTCACCGATATATGATTTACTACAATCATCACATTTGTATTTTTGGGCTATTCTCTTTGTTTTCAATGACATCTGGAAATAAGATCTAATGAACGCTTAAGAGGTCATCTAAATTCAAAAATTCTGGCCCATCACTATCAAATTAAGGAAGATCAACTTAAAATTTTACTAAGAACTGAACATCCGAAAATAGCAGAGGCAATATATATATATATATATAGATATACAAACACATATATATATATATATATATATATATATATAGNTCGTTTTTATAATTTAAAGCTTTCCGTTTATGTAATTTCTTTCATTTTTTATTCCATTTCAATTATAATAATTTTGTGCTGCACACGCTTTGCATAACCCAATAAAAAATGCTTTAAAAATCTTCATATCATATGATGGAACTCGCCACTATATGCAGGAAAGTGTTTTACAAAACCGGGAGGCATTGATTGTCTTAAGTGACTTTTCCAGAATGGATTTTCTTATACATATTTTAAAGCTAATCGAAGAAGTTTCAAAAGTGGTTGATTACCAGAAGCAAATGACGCCTTTTCTTTTTTTCCATCGCTTGTCTTCTTAAGATGTAAACTGAAGACCGACGAGGAAGCCCCTACATCTGTTAACAACCTTAAAGAAATCATTGTTGCTGACTATCACAGGTAAATAATTTTAATTTTAATATAGCGTAATTGCAACTGTACTTCTGTTTTTTTTCTTCTTGTATCGTAGGAGACTACAACAATTTTCGGAAGAAGCTATGCGCATGGCAAAGTTTCCATCAGCACTTGACTTAAACTACAAAAGTTTACCCTGTTTTCCCAAAGCTCAACAAAATTTGATGTGGGTGACTTTAGAACAGGAGATACTGAAGGAAGCGCAATCACCAACAACAACAATAATAACAACCGACGAATGTCTGCGACAACGACATCCTTGGGAGAAAAGCGATTCTAGCTCTGAAGATATTGAAGTTGGAAGTAGCTATGTTTCATAAAATACCACAAGATCGTGATTGCAACAATATTGAGTGGTGGAGAAAGCACCACACACACTTCCCATTGCTTTCCAGAGAAGATTTTTGCGGTGCCAACAACGCATGTTTTTAGCAGCTGGTGGTATTATCTATAAAAATAGATCACGTCTTGCTGATGAAAACACCAACTCCGATCATCCGTCTCACACAGCTTTAGTTAACAGAAAAAGATGTCATGATAAACCCCTTCAAAGAGAAATTGATACAATATTTAGTCGAACCACTCTTATGCAGGTTTCATTTATAGCATGAGCACGTCGGCTTCTTGCTGGAGGCAGCTTTATCAAGTGTTTTAGTCTAATTTTAGTACTATAAAGAATCCCAATTTGTCAGCAACAGCTGAAAAAATGCTTGCCGAATACACCATCAAAAGACTAGAACAAATTAGAACTGATGAAAATTTTGGTCCTTTGCGGCAGTACATTTCAATACAGGCCAAAAAATTGAAGTTCTCAGATCCAACAATACCAAGAAAGAGAAAAATACCTCAGCAACTCATGGATGAGTATGTTAATGGCATTACCGACCTGGAAGTGTATTACAGAAGATACTTTTACAATGTAATTGATATCTTTGTTAATTCAATCACCGCCGGATTTCACTAACCAGGGCATTAGAAATATGATAATATTGGGTAACTTTTATTTAATGCAGTCACGGACACACCCATCACACAATGGATTGATAAGGTTATCAAAATTTATGAGACGGACCTTGACCCCTCGTGGTTGCATATACAACTAGAACTGTTGCCAAACTGATGCATGGGATTGATGAATATTCTATAAGTTTTATAACAGAATTTATCAAGATGATATGTGAAACAACCCGATCTTTCATTTCATTATGCCAGCAACTAATCCTACCAGTTCTTGTACTATTAGAAATACGAAGATATTCAAAAATCGCGAATTAGTACTTCTCAGAACGCGTATACAGCATCATAGTTATATGAAAACATATGCAAAGTTAAAAGATGAGAATCAAAAGTCTTTCAGTAGAAATGAATTTGATTTTATTAAAGGTTCAAGCAGTGGTGCTAACCAGGGATTCAAAATGAGAAATTCTCACTTTTGATACTAATTGCATCAAATTAAGGAAATAACCTAATTGTCAGACTTCCCTGATACATTGTTTGACTACACTAATACAATCGCATGTTAGATCGTCATTCCAAAGCGCTCGCTTGGACAAACAATGGACCACAAAAGCCGAAAAATGTAATCACTCTGAAATTTCAAAACAAATGACAACTAGTTGATACAGATTAATCAATATAATCACAAGTAATTTTATATAGGTTGTTTCATCATCCATTTATTACATCACTAACTGGAACAGGAAATTTAAAGTTTTATTAAAAAGTCATTCCAATGGTGCTAATTTTACAATAGGTCTTAGATAATAAATTTGATAAGCTTACGAATCAGGTTTAACCATAAAAGGTACTTACTTTGTGTCTGTTAAATAAGATTCAATCTGTGAAACAGTGAAAATGGGAGATTCGGGATTTCTACATGATTTTCTATAATGGTTTAAGGCAAGCACAAACGACTTTAATTTTTTCCGAAATTGTTCATAATCATTTTCGATTTCTTTTAGTTTTTTCGTGCAAGTATTTGCAGCCATTTTTTTGAGAAAATTTTGTTACCAGGGTGAAAAAATTTAATACCAATTTTTTGCTATAAATTTTAAAAATTGGCATAAAAAAGTGTAGTTTAATTAATAATTAATTAATTGTTAATCTTAATACAAACGAAACTGTCAGCAGTTGTCAAATTGCTATTTGACAAATGCCTTTATATGATTTTTATACTTGTCGATATCTAAATAATCGTAATCACGTAGACATATTGATGCATTCGTATTACTTTATTTTTGTATTGTAGTTGAAGCAAGTTGATCCTTGTATTACTGAAGTTGCAAATATTCTGTGGTTTTTGCAATTATTGCGCACATTACTTTGTTGAAATATGTACAATTAAAATCAATTTCTCACAAGGATAGCATTGATCAATATGCCACGTTATTTTAATATAGGGGGCCCAGTTCAGGTGCCGTCATAATATTGTTATTAAACCTTAACCCTGCGCCCCAAATTTATTTTATGACGTCGTTATAAGTGGATCCCTTAAAGTAAAATAACGTCCGTATTCAGGGAGCAAATGCTTAGAGTATGGTGCACGCAACCGCGCTAAGCATGTAAAAGAGTAAATTACACTCTTAAGTCGATTAAAAAACAAAAGTGACATACGAAATTACTCAAATGAATGTTCAATCTATTCGATATATCCAATTTATTTTATTGTAGCAGAAAGTTATTGCAGTTAAATTAAAATTCATAAATTTGCGTAAGTACCTGTATACATTTATATTTTGCAGGTTTTTTTAATTGTTTATTCGTGTGATATGTTACTGTTTATTTATTTAGCGCGTGATAACTTCTTTAATGTATTTTGAAAAGTTAGCAGTCGTTATTGATTTGATTAAGTATGTACTTTCATCAGGGAGGACTGCAACTCCTAGTTATAAACTTTTTGAAATAGTATGTATGCTAAATTTTGATCTTGGTTTGTTATACCTTGTTAATTATTCGATTAAAATGTGATCTTCACATATTATTTTGTTAAAAACTTTGTATTCAAAAATGCATTCATTTTTGTCTTATTTGGCTTATTTTTCTGAAATTTGATAAATTTCAAATATTGAGCACCTTACGAATGTATCCAACGCCAAGGTTTCTAAAGACCTATGGTGTATGACAATCTTGTTTCAAGTGCTTATCATAAATTAATAAATATCCACAATTTGGATTCAGGAATAACAGTTTCGCTGCAATTGCTCTTATAAAACTAAGAAAAAATAGTGACTACTGCCTTGTTGTCATACTTGACGTGGGCAAAGCTTTTCCAAATGAAATTCATGACGAGCCTCGAGATCAACTTGGGCAACGTCTCCAATCCTCAGCCATCAATACACTTGCTAAAATGACGTATTACGTATTATTCATAAAATAGATTAACAATTTCAATTCTAAAACACTCTTGTTAGACAGTTAAGGGAAACTAATATTTCTGTAGTAGGATTTTATCAATGAAATTTCCAATGGTCGTAAAGCTGCTTTCATAGTATTACACTGGGGCTTAATTTTTCATGTAGAAAACTAATATCTAATTGACAAATCATTCGTTTGCAAGCAAATAACTTTCCTTCCAGCTTTAGATATGAACCATCAGCTTTTGCTAATCGTCATTGTCCTTTTGTATATTGGAATTTCGTATTCTGATTCGAGCATATCTGTTGTTGTTCCTCCTAATAGTACTGCAATGTATGAAGATAGAGCACCTTTCGTTCTTGCAAAAAATGTTGAGTTTTTCGTTAATTCTAATCGAGAGTTCATTCGGCGTACGATGTTTGTTCTAATTGGCTTAACTTCTGTCGTTGTCGTGTATTTTATTCTTCGTGCTGTAAGGTAGTTGAAATTAATCTTTTTAAAAATTTGGTGATATGTTCATTACATATATTCTACTACATATAATTACAAATTTAACAAATGACGCAACTTTTAAAATTACTCAATAGTAAATTTTTTATATAGTATAACTTATCCAAGAAGTGTCAATACGCCAAATCAGTGTTAGTTATATTGGATTTGTATATAAGTAGACAAATATTGGATTTGTCTATAATTAGACAAATATTGACATATACCAATTAACGTATCCGTATGCAGTCATTAGTTAAAGTTAACTGAAGTCAGGTTTAGGATGGCCGGGATAATTGCTAATGCGGTTTTACATTAGACAATAACTTGCAACTGCATAAATTAAATCCAATTGCTTCTATTCTGTTTTAAGAGGATATGTCTTATAGTCTATCTTATTTATGACTGGAATTGATCTAATGCTATGCATACTGTTCACTGATGTTTGTTATCTGCTGTAATATTTGCAATTTTCTGAATAAATTCGTGTCCAAAATTTAGAATAAACTAAATTTTTTGTCCTGAATTTAAATCTTTCACTTCCATTTACATAGCATTAAAATAGAGATAAGTTTAATGGTTCCAGTTCACATGGGCATAAAAGAAAAATTAAATTTCTGATTAAAAATTTATATAAGAAATTTCTAATGTTTTTTTAAAGAATTAAATTGACATTAATTAATTTAGTATTTATTCTTACACAGCCCAATATATCATGTTGTTTTCATACGTAACTTTAGCTTATTCTTCAAAATTGAAACATTGATTTAGAGTGAAATCTACCAAATCAAGAAAATACGGGGTATTAACTTCGGAAATGGAAATGCATCGGTTGGAAAGCGATAGTGATGATGAAGATATGACGGTGTTCGACATCAATCGACGCAGGTTTGACTATCATTCACGTGCTATATTGTTTTAGTTATAAACATTGAGTTTGTTAAAAAAAATTACTATTACATGTAATTCTTTATTTTTGTCAGATGTTTCTTTTTCAATAAGCCACTCAATAATAGTTTTAATTGTGGAATCATTTTCAATTTACGCACTAATTTTTAGATGAATTGGGAAGTTGCAGTAATGGGGTTGGTTTTGCTGATTTAGCGTTTACTTGACTTACGGACTTTTATCAATTTTTAATTATTTGTACTATGTATATTTGTAGTATTGTTTGTACAAACGTTTGTATATTAGGCTACTTTAATTTACTATTTGCATTTATATTTCAATATTTTTGTCAGTTCATCGTGATAAATACATTTGTAGAAACATTTTCAAATATCCAGGTGTGAAATTGTATTTGGTGTATATAAACAACTATTTCCTAATTTACTGTTAGGATTTTAACTAACTGAATTTTTTATGCAATGCATTTCTAAATTACTTCTTTTTCATAACCCAAGAAAAGTTTTATAAAATTAATGATTTTATTCTTTGGGGAGTTTAGCTACCCTGTTGACATGGAATTAAGGGCACTATGCACTTAGTGTTACAGCAGTTTCTGATTCTGTCTATAAAATTCCAATTTTTATTTTGGCTGCAAAATAACATTTTTTAAGTCATTAGTGGTCCTGGACTTGCTACATGTATATTCAATTAGCTGTACTAGAAACATTATATATTTATTAACCAATAAAATCATGACTTGTATTTGTATTTAAATGTATATTATAGCTAGGGCTACTGTAATGACAGGAGATTGAACCAATATAATAGTATTAAATAAGTAGATTTACAAATATATTGTATGCAAGTAAGTTCGATTTTTCAACTTTTTATTATACCAAACACTGAAAATCGTTCATTGTTTTTTAAGTCTTATCTACTAAGAACAAAAATAAACAGTTATGAAATAACCTGTGAACATGACCTAATTGGCAAATGTATTAAATTTACTTACCATGTTACATTACGTTTACTATGATAAGAGTGCATAAGATGTCTTAGTGTAACTGCACAGTGTTCTAATTTCATGCGTGATAGTGCTTTATGTTCACTTATTTTCAAGGTTTAATGTAAGTCTGCTTATTTTTCACTATCGTAATGGGACGTTGTCCGGTTATTTTAGCTGTAGATTTTGTATCAAAAAAGTTTAAGAAACAGCTTTGTTGTTTTATTTTACTAGTTAATCTAAATTTTAGTTGAAGCACATTCGTGTGTATTGCTAGTGTTTTTCAAAATCAAGTGCTATTCGTCAGCGTTTAGGTTCAAGATATATATTATGGCACATTTTATTTACTTTGCAGACATAAGTTTTTTTGATGTACTTGTTTTAAACATCAATGCAAATAGGATGGATTTGAATTGATTCATTTTATTGTCAATTGTTTTGCAATTACCAGCATTCTTTAATTATTTTTTGGTTGTAGTGTAATGCTGTAAGTGGTGCTTGTGACTTTCTAGTGGACACTTTGAAATTCTTAAAGCGCAAATGTTGATTGCTCAAAGCAAGTTATTATGTACTACTGCTAAACTTATTTATTGCAAACTATCTATTTCACAATGTTTTTTGTTCGTATTTCTACAATCAATGCCTATTAAACATATACATACATATTGTGGTCATTGATACAATCATATAAATGTTGTCGTCCACTAAAACAATTCATGTCGGCGATTTTTCATATTATTGAATGCTCTTAGGTATTAATTATCTTTACCATCGCGTGCTCGAATTCAATTCACTTTAATATGTCTGTCCTTTACAAAGGATAAACTGTTTGCCAAATTTTTAAGCAATTTATTCCAAACTTATGAAATTTGCAAATTCACTATTGGTAAGCATGCTCGAATATAATGTTGGACATTTGTAGAAAAGTGTACTACTTTAGTTGAGGTACTCGAAAAGAGTCACGATTTTTCATTAAAACTTTCATTTTTAAATTCTCACTGTTTCTAATGTTGAGGTAATCAGGCAGTGTAAAGCGCATAGCAGCAACAATTAGCGTCAGTGAATTGGATTTCTGTAAATAGACTACCCAAAGCCCGCACATGCACACCGTGTGTAAACGACAGGGCGCGAATTAATGAAAATGAAGTAGGAAACGATTCTCTTTTCAGTCAGTCTTGCAGATTTTGGATAGATTTATTAATTATATGCGTTTAAAGTTTTTTAGAGAAAACAATAAATTTTTAAAACTTCTTGACAGTTTAAGATTAAAATCAAGCGAGTCAAACGCATATATTGTAAAAACTGAAAAACACTTTAAATATTAAAATTTTAATAAATTTCTGCACAATCTTCAAAAAATGCATGCTTATCAATATTCTGTGATATACAATATGATAGCTTAAACAATTATGCAGGCCTAAACATGAGATGGACAAAGAAAATCATAGAAGAAAGTAATGTCATTGCTAATGAGGCTAATTACATTTTCACAAATGGGTCCGGATGTTGACTAGAACAACATTTGGTGATAAAGTGATTGCTTGATGTTAATGTCAAAGTAGTATCACAGTAGTGGATGTTTTAGTTAAATTACTATAACATTTTCTCTAGAAGCTTTCGCACATCCAGTGGTGTGGACATTATGAATCAATTTAAAGCTTCGTCATTCCGGAGGTGATCATTGTTTAAATTAATTTGCACTCGGATTCATGTATTGATTTTTGAACAAATAGTTCACTGGTTGTTGCAAAGTGTATCTTGTTTCACTATGTAATCGCTGTGGTTGAAACTTTGAACAAAATTATTGACATAATCATTACGAGTTATAGATGTGTTGTCTTAAGATAGTATTATCTCGATTAAATGTTTATTTACTAATGGTTTTTACCATGCATTCGGACACATTGCAGAGCTGTTTACCTATTATCTTTAGACTTTAGATTTGTCAATAATTTAGAATTTTTAAATCATTATCCATTCCTCACGTAACCATGTCCTACAATCTCAAAAACGTTGTTCTTCTCGACAAGATCGATCCTCTCGCAAAAACACTTCTAGATGAAGCCGGTATTGGAGGTATATTTTTTTGTTTATAATGATTTTCAGTTTTCGTCATCTTTCCATGCATTTCTAAACAATCTTTTTTGAGCTATGGTTAATGATTTTTTTCCACAAATATGGCAGTGTTTTTCAGAGAGGAATTTAAAACACAACGAGTTAATGTATTAACAATTGTAGGATTTGTAAACGGTCTTACATAAACAGCTTAGTTGAGCTGTGTATATAAAACCAATTGACTGGTTGTTGCAAGTATTACGAAATTATTTTGCAATTCATTTCAATATGTTTTTATTTGACTAATTAAGAAGTTTGTATACTTCCCTCCAGTTTATAAAGAATATTTTAAGCTTCTAAACGCAGTTGTTTTAAAACAATGAAATCCTAAGCATTTGTTTCTGTTGCAAAAACTGTGTTGTTTTTAAGTAGCGTACACACAACTTTGCGCGCGACCATTCTTTATTTAATGAGGGGCACAAGAAAAGTTGTGTGTACGCGATTTCAACTTGGTTGTAAACCTAATTTGAAAAGTTAAATTGGTTCTACTTTTGCGCGCAACCTTTCGTGATTTAATTATGCGCAAAACAAAAGTTGGAAGTGTGTACGCCATTCCAACTTTGCTGTGAACTTTTAATTCATACATTATGATTTTGTCATTTCTCACAGAGAAAGAATTTAACCGCGCATTATTATTTTCATAACTGATTAAAATTACGCAAGATTCTTTCAAAACAATGTCTTCTTTCTTCAGACTGCTTGATTGTATTGGTTATAGTACATTTTACTGGTAGATTTAATTCTTAAAAATTGCAATAAATATAATTCACCGAAAAAGTTGCCGCAAAGTTGTAAGTGTGTACGCTACTGTACAATGCATATGAATTATAAAGGTTTCTCATCCTAGGTTTTTGTAGATTTTGAATTTGGCTGCGATTTTCTAAGTCCGTTATAATCATTCAAGCACCCAATTGGTGTTCATTTGTTATTTTGCACTGGGGAGGTGTTGAATAAACTATTACATCAATTTTTTACCAAGTTTTGTATCCAATTTTATTGTGCAATTCACTTATATTGAAGTTTAATTTGCCCACTTACTGATCTTATGTGTGCATATGGTCATCAGTGTTGAAATCTTGCCTTGATTTTTCGGCACGAAAGGACGCAGTTGAGCCCGGCATGGTATGAAAATCTAAACATTTTTCGTAGAATGTAAAAAGTATCTTAGATGAAACCTCCTTTGACTGAAATGTTTTTGCGGCAAATGTTTTCAATACTTTAACAAATATTCTAGAAACAAAACTTTCGATAATTTTAATATGCAAATTAACAGATTTAGAAAATTAAAATATCAAATATATTTGATGCGTATTTTAGTGTGAGCACGAGCATGGCACAAGCACGAAATTTTCTGAAAAATTGGCACGGCACGACAAGGTTCCAACTATGGCTGAGTCCGGGCAGGAAAAATCCGGATAAATCTATAATAGAAATTTAAGAATACATCAAGATTGTATTATTTAATAATTTTAGTGCTGCTGTAGTGTCGTAATAGTGCATCAAAATCGTCATGCATTGGGGTAAATTTTGAAATTGACTGTTAAACAACAACCTCCAAATGTTTAGAACTGTTTCACAAGTTGTTGATTATTTTTTTTACAAAAATACATTTGTAACACAGCTTGCTGTCGACTTACTTGTCTTTCCTGCAACTAGTGTACAGTTTTAACATCAATAAATTTAGATCGTTCTTAATCCTACTAGCCAAGGTGGAGCACATTGTGCTTCGCCGCCTGTTTTTTGTTACTGGTTGACGGATTGGGTTGAATTTTGATGACTTTTCGTCAAATTTTATATTTGATCAGAAAATATAAAAAAACTTGAACGTCAGTATATTTTTTGCAAACGCGGGGTTTCTAAGGATCTCAGAAGCTCAGGGATAATATGGTTAAGGGAAGGGTAGCATTATATTTTATCTCCGAAAAAAATGTTTTGAAATTCATTTCCTTGTTTAACTTTTTTAGGTTCCTTCCAATAAATATTTGATTTTCTTGATTAGTGGACACTTCCGGCCAAAATTTTTTAAACGTTGCCTATGGAAATATTGAAACACAACATATATTAACTTAATGACGAGATTTCACTAGCTTGTGTTATTCTATATGTATTAATGTTCAAAAGCTAGTTAATGAGATAGTATTTCAGATTAAAGCATTGCAAACTGCGTGCGTGTGAAGATAAAAAACTGCTGGTTGACTTACTGATGACCCATGCCTGCAGAAGTAATTTTATATGAAAATTATGAGAATTTACGTCTCCTGAAGTATGGCAGTTAATCCGGATGGATCCCGACAGGATAATTTTGGTTCAAACTCAGCCCTAGTCCCAACACTGATTATTATCATAAATCAAAAATAAATTTAAAAAATAATAATTTCTGTCATTTCAGTATGTATGTGACCCCTGTAACATTTCAGCTTTTGTCGAGACCATTTTGCAATTTGTATAATGATGAAAATATATTTAGTCTCATTTGCGAGAATTTCAAGGTTCTCAGTTAAAAATACTTTATAGAACCACATTAAGGCTAACGCTTGTGGACGCAAATAGTTTATTTTCAAGTCTTTCAACTTTGCAACCTATTATTCAAAACGGAAGATTTTGAAATGTAGTTGTCTCCTTCAGTGGGGCCCCTTTTTGGGGAAAGCTGCCAACACTTAAAAAATGTTCTTTTCCTCAAAATTGGAAATTGTTCATTTTAATGCAAGATGTTATCAATCGATTTGCTGCTAAAACATTTTGTGTAGGCTTACTTTTGTTCTAAAAACTTTTTTACAATTTTTTTCTGCAAAAATGGGTTTCACCCCCCCCCCCATTTTAAAAATGGTTGAATAAACGATTTGGAAGCGGCAATTGCAGGAAGTGCGTCAATTATTTCGTTAAGTAAATTTTTCATTAACCCTTAAAACTTTATCTTCAAAATATCGAAGTCTAACTGTTGAAGATTTAAACGTGTATTAATTATTGAATAGAATAGCGTAATTTCAGTTAAGGTGTTATCTATTGTTAACGCATTTTTTGGCCTCTCATCGTGAAAAATTACAGGCTATACATATACATGGTTCTCTGTTCGCTAGTTTATTTTAGTGAATAATGTTGGTTTTACCCTTTGTGTATGTTACAAAGAAAAGCTGTTTTATTATTGTTTCTAGCTTTTATTTGTCCATAAGGTATAGATACGTGATTCAATTGATGTAATGAGGTCAGAGAAATACTTTGTTGTAAGACGTTCAAGGTTTACTTATAAAAATTTATTCAGACATTCATTGAGAAAATAGAGAGCTTATGTCGGTTTGTTATACACATCTAGTGCGTTACTTTACCTGCTCAGCCTCATCATAAATGCACTATACCCCAGTTTTGTTCTTTTTTAGAATATATTTTCATAGAGCTATATACTTATTTAAGGTAGAAAAATTGCTGTTTTTATTGCAATATCAATTTTTGAGATAGAGTTCAGTCTAAGTGAAAACTTTAAATGTTGTTATTCTATCTTGTTTCTCTATTATTATGTTAAAAGTCTAGGATATTTGGTTTTCAAAAAAATCAATTGTCAAAATATCTTTGTTTACTTATAGATGGCAAAAATAAAAGTTTTCAAATTTATAAAACAAATAGGCATCAAATGTGTGTCCGTTACTTAATTCATTTTGAATTACGCCCTGATATACTTTTAATTTTTTTGACAATTTATAGTGAGAGCAACTTGGTAAATCGTAATTATCTTTTGATTGGCAGCAGTAGAAATAACACTGTAAACAATGAATGATTTCATTCTAATTTGAAGTTGAATATTAATTGGAAGCAATTGAGGTCAAGTAGCTGTCAGACTCTAGTTTCACCATCGTTCACATCGATTTTTAACAGATGGTAAATTTTTACATAGAATATTACACTTCCGACGTTGTGTCAAAATCAATTGATAAAAGTGCACTTCGTATTCACTATACATTTTATAGATAATAGAGCACCTGTTTAACCTTATTTTCATTTACAGACTTCTAGGCTCTTTGAAGAGCAATGCTACATACAGTGACAAATACATGGTGGTCAAAACAAAAAAAGTCTGATAACATTAATTATATTATATCCAGGGGTGATACCACGGTCGTTAGTCATGAAAGATTGAAAGAAGAATATAAGTATATGAATAAAAATAAAACTATTCACTGAGTTTTACTTGTAGTTGTCTAACAACTCATTTATCATAATGGATTATATCATTTTCTCTTTAAAATGTTTCCTGACGTTTTGGGCACCCTTTAGATTAGCAGTATTCCGAACCATTACAATAATGAAAAATATTTAGGATTACTTTAAACATTGATTATTTCTTTCAAAATTATCGAAAAACATCATTCGTAGAATTTAGACTTTTTGCATTTATACATTTTATTGTTTTTTAATAACGTAAAAATAATAGGTAATGATGATTAAGTTCAATGTGCTGATATAGGCTACAACACTTAAAAATGTGTATATTTTGTGTCTAATTTATGATCTTATATTTTCTATAACGTTTGATCTGACTTGAAATTGCTGGTGGATCCGGACAGATTAAAACCGGTTCATTCCTGTTAAATCAGGTTAAACTACAGGAGCCGGTTAATCATGTTAAAATTCGGTTAAATCATTCTATTTTTGATTTTCAAAATATAATAATTGCAGTGATTGCGGTATTACAAAGCAATATAGATTGTGGGAAAGGGTGAAAGATTCCTACTTGTAATTCTAGTCCCAACCAAATTAGTAGGAAAATGATGCATCGACATGCTTAAATTCGCATTTTTAATGCTAGATTATATTTCATTTATATAAAATTATTAAAGTTCTAAATTTCTTATTCTAATCTTTTTATCAACATCGTTTCTTTATTAAGTTTTGATAAATTTTATGGTCTTCTCATTAAGGTTTGCTTTATAAAAATCTCATGTCTAAAATCGCCGGGTCGAAACATATAATTTGTTTTATTAGGTGAATTTCAGATTTTTCTATTCAATGCGTGTTTGAAGCACATCCCAATTATGGCTAAGCCGTTACAACTTCTTTGTCGTAGAAACAGCTCGTCTAAGAAATTAATTTAAATTTAGTACAATTTAGTAGCATGATAGTTGTAAATGTTCTTGTTCAACATTAACACAACCTGAATTAAAAATGATTTACCAGGTAACTTCAATTAAGGCTACTTTTTAAATCATAAGCTTTGAGTTATAACCCGGTAAGTTTTTCCCTGTCCACTGGCATTAATTTTTAATTGAGAATATTTAATCTTCGCAAAATGCATTAAAAAGGTAGTAGTAGATAATTATCTTGCCTGGTGTCTATGCAAAACTTCGATTCTCAATTTAATATTATATTTATCTAAATAAAATAGAGTTATATAAATTCAAATCATTGAAAAAAAATTTCATTTTTCAGTATATACATTTTATATGACAATCTTTGCTAAGTGAAAATATAATTAAGAATTGTTAGACTGCAAGGTGTCCTTGATGATGGTAACTGCTAGAAAAGAAAAACAACCCCGTGTGGAATCATTTATTTTTTTGGAAAATATAATACTTAATGCAATGTAAATATTCAACAATCATAAGTTTTTACTAACATTTAACAGAAAGAAATTACAGAATCGAAAATATGTGCTTCAAAATGTAGTTTAAATATATCCTTTATGGCTGACAATAGGAATGCATAGCTCATAGGAAATTCAGTATTTCATTTAATTTAATCAATATGGATATGCAAATATAATTTATTTTAGATCTTGAAATCGAAGGCATACATTAACCAAAAGATTCTTTTGCATTTTCTCGGTTAACTGTTTAGTTGAACTTGATATACTAAATAATCAAAAAGTTTGAAGGAATCATTTTCTGTTTTGTCCTTGATATTTAGAAACCGCTAATATATTTACATCCTGGTACGAATGGCTATTTTACACTTTTTAGAAAACATTGTTTCATTTAAAGACATTGATATTTATCCAAACTTTAGAAATTGGATTGTATGGTGAGAAATTTAAGTGTTTACTTTTGAATGAAATTAGCGCTATGTACTAATGGAAATTGGCTCTGGTTATATATAAATCATTCTACATCCACATAGATATAATATATGTAGTGCCACTCAAAATATTGGTTATCAAAATTTAAACCCAATTTAACTAATCAACCGCTGACTGATAACATGCTGAAATGGAAATTAATCTCCAATTTGCTTAAGATTATTCTATAACACACTGCCAATGGGTTTGATTATTGCAACTTCAACATTAAGTGTGTTAAACCTAGACAAGGTTAACTCTTTTATACAAAGCAGTCGACTCCAAAAATTGAACAAAAAATTTGTTCAAACGAGTTTCGTTGCCTCTAAACACTAATTTATGATTTAGTTTTCCAGAAAGCAACTGTCCGCGTTGTAGTATGTCAAATAATAATATTTAATATTTTCCAATTAGCTATGCATGTAGTTCATTGTTTTCGTTTAAATTAAGCAAAATAATAATAATAATAATAATAATAATAATAATATTTTATGGTAAATATTGCAAAACTTAAATTATAATTGCAATCACATGCGACTTATCGCGTACAAGGGAAATAAAGATTGTGTTTAAATACAAATTCATGCCAGAAGAATTTTCTAATTTGTGGAAACATCAAATAAATTGATATCAGAGAAAATATGAATGTATTTTGTTAAGCGAACAATCCTATTTTAGAAATAATTGTTTGAAATTTTGGGTTTAGGGCATATCTTTACAAAATTTGCTGATATCCCTTCTGAATTACAGGCTGAATTAAATGGGTTGGTAGTTCGTTCGGCCACCACGGTCACTCCCGAAATCATGGCTGCCTGTCCTAACTTAAAGGTCATTGGCCGCGCCGGTACTGGTGTTGATAACATCAATGTGCAAGAAGCTAGCGCTCGAGGGATACTCGTCATGAACACTCCAAATGGGAACACCATCAGCGCAGCTGAACATACATGTGCAATGATTTGTTCGTTAGCTAGAATGTTACCCAACAACAATCTCACTTTGAAAAGCCATAAATGGGTTAAATCCATGGGAAATGAATTGTTAGGTATATGCCAATTCTATACTTGTAAATGATTTTTAGCTCATTTTTAAGCGCAGTATCATTTAAATGCAAAATACTTAGGTATATTTAGGCTTTACTATTGGCTTGAAGGTATTTGATTCTCTCAAGTTTTTCTGTTTGGACAATATTGTAAATTTTTAGAGCTTAATTCATCGAATTTTAGGTAAGACTTTGGGTATAATCGGTTTGGGTCGCATTGGTCAAGAAGTGGCCATCCGAATGCAATCCTTTGGAATGACTACAATTGGATTCGACCCGCTCATCTCGGCTGAAGTTAGTAAAACGTTTGGTGTCAATTGGATGACACTTGATGAAATGTGGCCGCTTTGTGACTACATTACTGTTCACACTCCACTTATTCCGCAAACCAAAAACTTGCTCTGTACTAATTCTTTCGCCGTATGCAAGTAAATTTTTACCTTTCTAATGTATAGAAATAATTGCGCGGTTTTCACTTTGATATTAGCACAAATGCGCATGCGATGTGCGGATATTAAAGAGTTCCTCTTTATTATGAAAATTAGAACCTATCTCGATATTTGATGTTTCAATATGCATTCAAATTCTCTTGAAATTAATAAACAGATGTTCAATTCAGGAAATTACGTTTTGGTATATTTGTTTACACCTACTGTACGTCAATATAACTTCAATTCGAAATATAAGAGCACTGTTTTATCAAACTAATCTCCAAAAGTTAAGGATTATTTCTATTGCAAAAGACAACATAGTGTGCAAAATGCTTGTAGGGTTTTTATGTCTACTGTGGAGTAAGATATTTTAAGAATGATTATTAAAAAGCTGTTTTTTAAATTTAAATCCATTATGTACAGACATTAAATAACGATGATTCTAAAAAGCTGTTTTTTAAATTTAAATCCATTATGTACAGACATTAAATAACGATGATTCTTTGTATTCACTTTTCGAATTTTTAAATGTTTTGATTGCAGAACGTAATTCAGTTTTGGTAAAGGAACTTATGATAAAATGAGAACGTCTCACTTCAATAAGCCAGCAATTTCGTAATGGCCGTTAATACTTTAATTATTTGGTATGTTTTAAACTCGACCTGTTTAAAACATATTTTAAACACTGCTTAAAGCAACTGTGCAATGTTTTTTAAATGCTTTTTTTTCAAATTTGTTGTATAGAACTTTATGGAAAGTTTGGAAAATAATTTTTCGGTTTCGTCCATTCTTACTTTCATAATCGATTTTCTATCTCAAAAACCGTAAAACTTGCGTTTTCTTTACGTGTATGCAACAAAAAAAATAAATTTTGATAAATTTATCATAATTCAATGTTTGCTACTATATGTATTTTAGTACCTTGAGGTAGGCCTGTTTAAGAACAAAAAACATTGTTTTAAACGTTTAAAACGTTGTTTTGTGAAAAATACACCTTTTGCCGGCCCTGCGATCTGTCGATAATTTCATCGGTGTTAAAATTCGATGTGGGATAGTTAGATTGTCAATTACTGTAATTAGCGTTGTTATTGTCGAAATGTTGGTTGTGCAAAGCGCAAGTGAGGGGCTTTTGACATTGGCATGCCAATCTTTGGTTTATGTTAACTTTTTCAAATTTGTTGTATCTAATTGGGAAGATCAAAATTCTGAGGAAGTACAATTGTACATCAATTAACGATCTTAAGGAGAATATCAAAGTGGTATGGTCCTGGGATGTTATTGTGGATTAAAGCAATAAACTGGGCGAATCTATGCCAAATCGTATTGTTGCATGTTTGGCCAATAACGGAGGACATACAAAATATGAGGAATAATTTTTTATGAATTTAATATTCACTGTTTAGTTTCCACATTGGGTTATCATATTGTTAGTAAATTGTGTCCTTATATTGTGTAAAATACAATAATGTTAAAATTGATACGTGTTACTTTTGGCTGTATTATATATATATA